>JAQGBX010002183.1:0-21379 GCA_034698745.1 Megaphyllum sjaelandicum | reverse complement strand
CCAGACTAATTAGTCTGATTTAAATTGTATGATAATCCCCCCTGCCACATGGTACTATGTACTGACTGCAGGGTAATAAATAGAATAGAATGAGGCTTTCTATCAATAAATACAACTTGTACGCTAGTATATTGTAAAAAACAATGAGTAACTGAGTCGTCAATTTACACACTTCTAAATTTAAATATCCACATTGTCTACTTAAAATTTAATAAATAAGACACATTTATTTGCTAGAAAAAATAATCTGAAATTTCTTTAGGTGAAAGTGACTTTTTAACAAATGAAATCGGTTGATATGCTACTTAAATCACAATTAAGTAGGGAGTTCGTGGCATCTAGCACAGTGAGCATACTGTAGAAGTTTTTTTGCATGCTGTGTTAGTGACAGATTTACAGTCTTGCAAACTAGCAACATGACCACAATTTGGCCAAAATTCAGTTCACATTCCTTAATAAATCTTAGCCTGCTCTACAGAAAACCCCCAGGAACTTTTGATCAACGATACCCGGGTTCTAACTAACATACGCTGTATCGATGCCTCCCTTTTGTCCTTTAATTATTAATTACGAACCAAATGACCTTTATCGCTCAATTTTTGACCTCTTTATGTCAGATTTTATTATTTGTTTCAATTTTATTAACTTTGTAGCAATGCTAAGTTTTGTTTTGTTCAATATTAGCCGCACATTTTAAGTCTAGGTCACTCGTCATTTACATTTATTTAATTATCTCTTTATCATAAATGGGTCACCAGGAAAAATTATAAAATATTTGATGACCTTGCGCGTCTACATCTCACCACAATATTGCTAAAAAAATTGAAAATTACTTGATAGTTTGGCAAGTCATAAATGCCTCTTAAATGGCTTCCTTAGACCTTAAACCGAATAGCCGTTTTTGTGTGATGACTACCATTAATGTTATAATTTTACTTTAAAATCACACTGTTATTGATTTCAACAGACGATTCCATAAAAAAACATCTTATTAAGAATTTTGTCTGGAAATTCCCTTGTCTATGAAAGTCATTAATGTCATCTTTGAAACAGACGTGTGACAGGGAAAAACCTCCATGAAAACTGTTTTTGTTCTTGGGATAGGAAAGGTTATCGATATTTTAAGCTGACAATTTAGATGATTGACCTAATTGCAACCTGTATTTCTCTTTTCTCGGAACATGAGTTATCGGCGCATTTCTTTTTCATTGCCAACGAGTAATCTTGGATCTGCTCTTATTTCTTACCTTCACTTTTCAGATTAAATATGTCAATGAGCAATTCATTACTACAGTAAGCAGTTCTGATGTGGGATATTATATTCTGTATAACAGATTTTCTCGGGGTCATCAGGCCAGTTTTCAGGGAGTATCTGCTTATTACATTAATCTTAAGATTAATGCAATATCTTCATAATATTTTCTGTAAACTTTCCATGGCCATTGTTGTCTCGAGGCTCCATATTTTTTAAGTTGAAAATTTTAGTAAACAGCAAACGATGAATTAAAGGAATTGCAAGGATAGCCATAGGCTTGTTTTCTCGATTGTTTCATAATTCATCCTTGTAATTGCTCCGGAAAGGATAGCGTGTAATTATCACTTGTTTTTTGTCGTTCTAGAATATTGTTTTAGAACCTGGTTCAGAAATATATAATGCGTGGAAAGAGCCACCGTTACCAATTTATTTAAAAATATACGTTTTTAATGTAACGAACCGAGATGAATTTCCATGGAAAAATGTGAAACCTGCTGTCCAAGAATTGGGTCCATACGTGTATAGGTTAGTATTTACCTCATTTTGTTATCGGTTGGTTAATCATAGATTTAATGTCGTCAGCCAATTGTTTATCGGGGAAAACTCCTGCTTACAGACCAAATTGATATTAAGTCTGGACCTAAAACTGTGAAATTTAATTGCTTTATATTAGGATGTTCAGCTGTTTTTATTTTCGAAATTATCAACGTTTAAAATATCGTGTAGCAATAAAATTTGGTTCGTTCATTACAAACGTTCCGAAGAAAAAAAGGTTTTTCACATGATCTGTTTACGATGATGCAAATTGTCGAGAAGCCCTTGAATGTATGCCGGCAGGTATAATTTAAAAGCAACGCCTACCGGTGTATTTTTAAAAGATGCTATATTTTTATGTAGTAATACTCTTATCTGCTTAGCAGTAATTTTATAATGTGGAAATCAATTGCCAGCGGCCAGTTCTTATGACTGGAAAGCTAATTTCGAATTCGTATTCTCAATGAGTGCGGTGGTGGCTGTTAACAGCGTCATGGAAATGCCACTCCTTCAGTTAGCACTTTTCTGAAATTTCTTATTGTTTTGTTTATGAAATTATGAACATTTTTATTTTTTTTAAACTGGTTTGTAGGCATATTTTTTCGATTAAAAGGAAGATGATTAACGCGATGCTTATGCCTGGTTCCTCTAACAACTTTATTTTGAAATTGTTTTTATGGCTTAAAAGGGTGCGAAAATCTAAAAAATCATTCGAAAATAGGTTTTGTTGACAATAATTCCTATGCTGCTGGCATTTCTTTTCACAACGTTGAGGTTAATTGCGTTTTTACATGTCAAGTTAAGAGCAAAGTTGAGGAACATTAAGGTGGACTCCAAAGTGAAGGCAACCATTTTTTTTATAATACATGCATATATTCCACAATAAAAGCTCCATAAGGGACCCATCGTGAACATAAAATACTCACAAACATGTTGGTAATGTGCGTTGAAAATTTCTGGTCATGCAAGCGTACGTGTTTGAGCGCATGTTTCTAAGCGTGTATAGTTAGCAGCTTTGCTTTGCCAACTTAAGTATCAATTGAGATGCGACGCGTCCCTATACTTGTTATTCAGTCATGTTGATTCGGCTTAAAAATTTCACAAAGGTCACTCGGATAAACATGGTTTATGGAGAACTCATGTAGAGCTAGCATTGAGTGGATGTAGCGTACTTCGATCATGCCTGCTAACCATATTGCATTTGTATTACTAATTTGTGAAAGTGGACATCGTGTGAAAGTGAAAGTGTGAAATCGAATATCGAATGATTGCTATGGCCAATCTAAATGTTACGAATGCACGCAGGTTGTTATTTAAAACTAGTTAATATCGGTTTCCTAGAAGTATTTTTTCTGCGTTTGCCCAATCTGCTCTTAGGCAGGACAATTATTTACGTATGACGCAAAGAACCCGTCCGATCGATTTTATGAAGAAGGCATGCCAGCAGTGGGAAGTTGCATGACAGGTGTTTTGGAGAATCAAGATTCTTCTCAACAAAATATATGCTTTTTTTTTTTTTTTTTTTTGCTTTACATTTAATAGACCTGCCATTTGCGTCATTGGTAGCCTCCACGTGGTGGTCAACGCATTTTGATTCGATTTGTTTCCTTGAACCTTCATCATATTAAAAATGTCTCCTACATTCTTATGTGATTTGTATAGAGAATTATTAATGATTAAATTTAAGGCGTGTAGTCTGAATTTTTTTATGCTTTATAAGTAATTTATTCGAACGTATTCGCGAACCAATATTTTCTTTTCTTATATTTCTGTAGAGAACATTGGAAAAGGGTGGCCATCCGATTTCATGACAATGATACAGTGTCATTTCGTAGAATAAAAACATTCATTTTTCAACCCCATTTGTCTGTTGGTACTGAAGAAGATATGATCACTACTGTCAACATGCCAGTTTTGGTAGGTGCATGTTTACTCCTTGGCTTTGGGAAAGAACGTATTATGTATGATACAGTAGATTGAGACATCAGGAAGGGGTACATGGAATAAACCCAGCAAGTGACTTAAATAAAAGATTAACCGGTTGTCTGCATAATGTGTTCTCGTCTGTTGACTCGCATTTGATTGGCTCGATTACTGCAATGGTCTGTTAAAAAAATGAAATCAAATTCCATTGCGGATCAACGACTTTTACAGAATGGGATTCTTAAACCAATGAGAGATGCCTGATTGCTGTAATGATTTTCCAAATTCGTTAACTTTTATTAAATTAATGGGATAGTCTTAACAAAGACACGCGATTGAGTGACACGGCTTTGGTAAACTAATTCATGGTGGTCACTATACTCATTATTGCGTTAGTTAATGTAAGGAAGAGTTATGTCTTAAGATGGTTGTATAGAATGTTTTTTACTTTTATTAGCACGATTACTTTATTAGGACATTTACACGAAAAGTTAATTTCACTTAATCGTTTCAAAAAAATAAGTTTTAAAAAAACTCGTCAAACTAAAGATGAAGAAAAATGAATCCACTTTTTAAGAGTATTTATGCATTTTCCCCAGGCTGCAGCATATATGTTCAAAACGGCTGGACCGCTAATGAGAATGGCACTATCAACTGTTTTCCATGTTCTACATGAATCCTTTTTTATACACCGGAGTGTTAAAGAGCTTTTATTTGATGGCTACGATGATCCTCTTATTAAAGTTGCGCGAGAAATTTTTGGAACCTATCCATTTACCAGATTTGGTTATTTTTATGGGGTATGTATTAAATGCATTTTATTATTATGCGAGAAAATCATTTTTTTTCTTAAATGGTAAAATAATGATTACGTATTTTTACAGAAAAATGCCACTGATGATGGGCAATTCACCGTGTTTACCGGGAAGGGAAGTAGTCCAATGTTTACTGAAATAGATAGGTGGAATGGCAATACGTAAGTAAACTACTGTAGTTGGTTCCGTTCAATTCGTACAGCTTCCATTGAATTGGCTGTTAAACTTTGCGTCTTTTATAAACAGCCATACAGATACTTGGACGTCGGAATATTGCAACAAGATCAATGGAACTGGTTAGTGATCACAACATATTTCATAAGAATCTTCCATTGGCATTTTAATATCATAATTAAATGTTCATATCGTGTGTTAAATTCTGCAGACGGTGCCTCATTCCCACCACTTCTTGAACCAGGGCAGGAGTTGCACATTTTCGTGTCGGACTTCTGCAGGTGTGTTTTTAATCATTCGCTCATTAATTAGTTTAATCATCAAAGCAAATGTGTAATTATTACACCTTTATTCATTAAATAGATCTTTCAAGCTCGATTACGTTGGTGCAGAAGATTTATTTGACATTCCCGCTTTTAAGTTTGAAAGCCCAAAAAATTCTTTTGATAATGGTTCGACTGTTCCTGGTAATGAATGTTATTGTACTGGCAAGTGCTTGAACTCGGGCGTCTTCAATGTCAGTCTATGCAAATTTGGTAAGAATCGAGTGGTTTCAATCAAGTTCAAGTTGAGTGTCAAAAAAAGTAACTTCAAACTATAATGGTTTTATGCTTTTCGTTCAAATAGGAGCTCCAGCTTTTGTATCTTTTCCACATTTTTATGGTGCTGATCCCAGCTTTTTGGATCAAGTTGATGGACTTAAACCTAACGAGAGTCTTCATTCGTCAATTTTCTACCTTGAACCTGTAAGAATAAGTGTAGTTTTAAATTGAATCCACATATTTTATTCCTTAAAAATAAGAATAAAATTGAATCGGTTGTTTATTTTTTTTTTAAATTTAATCAGATAACGGGTCTTCCTTTAAAAATGAATGCACGGTTTCAAGTGAATGCTTATCTCGAAAGAATCCCTAGATTCTCGTAAGTTTTTTTTTATATTTTTTTATTGTCTTTAAAATATATCGAATGCTAGTCCTAATGCGTATTTTACTATTTCCAGATTTTTTGACCAACTAACTACAATGTTATTTCCTTTAATTTGGTTTGAGGAGGTAAGTGAAGAAAATGTTTAATTTTAAGCTGTTCATGTACATTTAAGTGGTGCTTTTAACAACTAATGAATTAGGATTCTTCGAATAAAGGTGTCTGCTTTTGCATGTTGTATGTGATCTTAATTTTTTATTACTACGCACTAGAATTCTCTAAGAAAACCTCTTGCTTGCTTAATCATTTTGGTGGCATGGCAGTTGAAGTTCTTGTCAATGACCTTTATGTAGAGTTACGTATGAGCCATATCACGTGAATTTGATCTAGAAACGAACGTGCCTCCCGGGTACTTTCCGCAAATGCAATTAATAAAGTACGTGATACCTAAAATTACTAAATCTTCATATTTATTCAATTCTAAAAACTGGTTATCACCCTGAAAGATGGCAATCACACAATGTTTAACAGGCTTGTGTGATTGCCTGTATATGGGCTGACGCTATGTTGGCCTATTAAAGTGTTGCACCAAACTGGGAATACAGGGAAACTATTTTTGTGTCCAATGTAGAATTTCATCTAATTTTCCTCCATCTAATGTTTTATTTTTTTAAATTAAAGGAGAAAATAAACATTTGTATGTCTGAGGAAAAAAGGAGCACACAAGTTTTACATCACATGCATGGGGTTTTGTTTAGTACAATCTTCAGCTTTGCAGTGAATTGCTTTTTACACCCCTGGCTGCTTGGCTGGGAATGCAAAAATTGCTTTCTATTTCTATCTTTGTCATGTTTTCTCTCAGCTTTATGTTTATGGCTACTTAATTCTGGACCTAACATAAGGATATTAGCTTATGATGTAATAGGAATTTACCAATTATGCTAACGAGCCTAATAACATGCATCTGCTGGAATTAGAGGAAAAGAAATACACGAATGACATTTATTTCCATTAAGATACATTTTCAAAAGCCGAATTTTAAGTCATCTGTTTTTGCTCTGAATTTATTTTTATAGTATGCCGAAGTGACTGATGAGCTTACCAATTTAATAAAAGATACGACTCAACTTCCATTTTACTACGGCAAGGTTGTGACTTACTGCCTATTGACCATGGGCGTGATCTTGGGCATCTCTTGCATCTTGTATTTCGTAGTGTCTCGTAAGCAAGATCGTTCCAGTGCATCAGTTGGGCCTAAGTGAAAAGAAGTGCCGGTGTGCCTTTTAAAAATTGATCTGTAAATTGAAGGCAAAATGTGATAACCACGATATTATCATGTGCGAGGATGGACGCTTCAAAGTACATTGTTTCGTTCAAGAAATCTCACCGTGACATCCTCATCTTCATCTACTATTTGCTCATATTTGTGCCTTCAAAGCAAATCCATTCGTGGTGTGATTTGCGTGAAAATATTTTTGGTAACGTTTGTTCACTTTTCATCCGGTCTGTAGTAACGATGTCCGAAAACTTTGAAACATTCCTTGAAAACCTTGTTTCGATTTTATTCGGTGCCACGTTGCGTTGCGAGGTATTTTCTAAGGCAAAGCTGGGCAAAATCAGTTCTCGCGTAGCATTAACACTAACTAGCTCTCTTTGCACGATTATCCGGACCGATCCATGATCAGTGTTTGACAGTTAGGGACCATGCGTCTGATTTGTCATACAATGACTTACATTCTACGACAAGCTGCCTCAGAGATAGGCTGATCCCTTCTCTGAATCCGTATTTTATAAAGGGTAACGTCGATAGGATGATGAGCTTCAAGTTGGTTTCAGTGCACAAACAACTGCAGGTGTTAGTGTGAATATGAACTTCTGTATGTCCGTCTACTTTAGTTATTTATTAATTCATAAAGTAGTGTGTATTCGGATGGTCGGAGATTACTGGAAATCGGGATAAGAATTGGTTTCCGTTTTTGGAACCTTCTACTAGCTAATGTTCCTCAAAATAAAATCCCCAGAGCATCACGGGGTTTCTGATAGTATTCACCGTGAAAGCAGTTGGCTGAAAATGGTTATGAGCTGTGGCTCTTTTGGTCAAAATTGAAAGAATAAGAGCAGGCTATTTTTGCAACAACATTCCCTTTTTTATTTTATTTCTGTGAATGATAAGTGCCCAGCTTTGATTAGTATTATTTTATTGTTGTCAAAGTTTGCCCTGACAGCGAACACTGCTTCTTTGCGTATTACGAGTCTTAACGATGCGATTGTAAATTCCAGAGTTTGTCGGATGTGCGAGGTTTATTCTAATATACACACTCAAGCCTTATTTTGGGGAATTGGTACACTTTTTTCAGATTTCAAAATGATGTAAAGGCGATGTATAGTTGAGTACATTTCATGTTCCTGCAGTATAACATAAATTACGCATCCTCTATGGGTTGTTAGTGCGCCCCGTATATCTCATTGATGTTTTGTATCCCTTTTTTATTGGATCTCAGAACTTCAAAGACAAGGTTCATAAAATTCAGTATTTTCTTTCTACTTTGAACTTTTGATCCATGCAGTGGATTCTTCCGAAAGGTGTCATTTTACTCTTCAGATCATTGCCTAAATAATAATTTGGCCAATAGTTTTGTAATATTTAATTATGCATACTTAAAACGATTGTTTTCAATTCTTTTGAACGATAATAATTAATATATGCCTGTGAAATTATTATCCACATTTAGCGATTTGACTGTTCTTGTCCAGGATTACTCGAAATTGCAATTTTAGCACATAGTAATAAAATAATTTAACATTTTAAGGCGTTGGATTTGCCAATTTAATTGATAAATTATGCGAAGCTACCCCAGTAATCGTATTTGGCATATAACGAAGCGTAGCTGTTGTGTAGTCTGCAAATTTTGTAATAAATGAAAGAAATTTATTTTTATTATAAAATTTAAATTTGCATTTATCCCAAACTAATATTGCATTGAATAACTTTTCCTTGGTGTTTTTTGGAACCAAGTTGGCTCCTCGGTAAAGGTAGACATAGCATACGATTCGCCTTGGCATCCATCTTTATTCCAAAGGCATGAAGTGTTAAGCTGTTATGCAAATTTTACCTGTTAAGTTCTTTTAACTGCAGAACCAACTTATTGCGTATTATTGACTTATAATAGGTGAACGTTTATTACGAAATTATAATTTTCTAAATTTAATTTAATAACTTGAACATTTAGAATGCCCATTCTTTTTGCGTAAAAACTTTTAAAAGTTTTATCGAAAACGAGTTATTTATTGCAGCGATATTGTACCTTTTGCCCCCTTAAATCTTAAAAAAAAAAATATCAGCACTGTTTATGCAATTACGTGTTTTCATTAATGAAATTTTTAACCAAGTTAAATATAAACGCAGCAATTATACAAAAGCTGTATTGAAATTAAGTGCCAAATATTTTCTTTGAAAACGTTTTCAACAAGTTTGGAATTACTAGTATGCTTCCAGTTAAAGCGATTGCTTCTTGTAATATAATTCAAGCGTTATACGATACTGTTAAAACATTGTTATCATTCGAAAGTTTTTGGAATTTTGATTCGACGTGGTATTTAATGTACATGTACGATGTATGTCGAAATGCTACCGACTTGTAATGACGTTTTTCACACTGGTTTATTACATTGTTTGTTATTATGAGGTAAACTGATTTCTCCGAATAATCTCCACTATTCTACAATTAATGCATTTTTGTACGAATGTCTCCCAAAAAGTGCCATTTTATATAATATTTATATTAATGTATTTTTGAACTGTTTGGATATTGTGTATTTAACTATGTATTTCCGCTGTAATTAAGCGAGCGACATTTTAATATCTTCCTTTTCATTTGTACTTGCGTTGGCCAAAGAAATGACTTACAGTATTTTAACTACTATGGATTAGCCTTTTAGAATTGTTAAGTTTTCCAATCTTCACACTAATATCATTTTTAGCGCATTTTACGTAACCGCATTGATATTGACAGATTTTTAAAGTCCCGTTCTTATTTAACCCCTAATATTAAAGACTAATCTCATGCTTATAAAAGCGAATGGTTCACATTGCATTCCAAATCATGTAGTATTATTTTCCAGTAGCTAAGAAATAAATTGCGGATTCTAAAATACTAATGATCATTTGTATAATGTTTAATTTCATCGATGAAATGGAAATAGTTTATCAAAGCTAGATGCCTAAACTAAACAAAATCTGACAACTTTTCAATGCCTTGAATAAAAAGTGATTGTCTGAGGCATTTTGGCCTTTAAATGCCTTGATTAAGATGGCATACAGTGTATTGCGTCCATTTTTGTTAATTTTAAAAAATGCTTTAAAAACTGTTGGTTATATCGGCGTCTTTACTTTTTTAAATAAATACTTTAGGCATATTTGTTTATTTTTATTTAAAAATCTCAGGAAATTTGTTAGAATTGAACCCTATGAATATTGGAATTTCTTTCGTTGTGGTGGTCATGCATCGATGATTTATGCAATACTAATAACATTATTCCGTGTTTTTTTTATTTAATGAGGGACAAGAACTGTTAACGCTTTCTCTTCATTTATTCTATGCAATTTTCAGACACCATTGTCCTTTCTCAGGTGCAATTTTATTATGAAACATTGAACGGAATTATCAACACTGAAAATGCTGACTAACTATTCTCCTTTCATTGGTGTCAGGGAGTTGGAGAAACGAATTTCTGTTAAAATCATGCGCAGGGTGCATTTGTATCAGTATGTAGGATAAAATGTTGTGTTTGGTGGAAACCAAATGTTACGGTTTTTGTTTTAATTCTTAACTTCATTTTGTTATATACATATAAATGTATCACAAAATTGCAATATTGTATGATGTTTTTATTAACACATCTGTGATTAAAACAACATGAACAATTACAAAAAAATGTCTTGCATTCTTTTGAGCCATTTTTAACTGCAGCTTAAAATTATAAATGAAAATATTCTCACTTGATCAAGTCTGGTTATTTCCTTTAGTGAACACTTAATGTTAGTTATGGTGAGAACTATTGAAAACTGATAGATTGGTTGCTCATCTAATTTAGATGTCAGTTTATTACTAGTCTTCTTTCATTTTACCACCAGTTTTCAGTTTATGAAAACTTTCTTAATCCTTTTTTTCCATATGGGTTGGGTTGGCTCTTTAAGATGAATGAAAATTAATATTTTTATCATTATGAGGCAAGTCTTACTCTGAAAGAATTCCTCAGTGATATGCAGCAAAAGAATATCTATTCCTGTAAAATAATGTTTGGGGGAAATGTCACTTTCTGTGTTACTTTAGAAATTGTGTGCTTTTATTGCGCAACAAAACTGTAAAATAGGGTGAAAATGTCAATGCCATTGCTTGGAATTGATAAGACTTCCTTCTATGTTACCCACAACAACTGTCGTAATTTAGGCGTGTACCTAGGCTACAGTTTACCATAGATAAATAAGAATTTGATGTTAGTTTAGCAATGAGCCAAAGTCGTATTTATTCCAGTAGAGGCCATACTCAAAATGAAACTGTTGTAATCAAAGCAGAAATGCCCATTTTGTGCACATTTAAAATAGTTCCAGAAAATTAAATGGAAAAGCAAAGGATGCGTTTGTGCTCAGCATACACCCTTATACTATTTAGTATACTTCTATCAACCGTCTCATCATTGGTAATGTTGTTTAATCTATTTTTTATACCTTGTAGATGTGACTAGGAAATAAGTAACCTTTCAAAGTAACCTATCAAATGACTGATTTCAAAAGTATTCTTGAGAAACGTGCAATAAATAAGCACATTAAATTTTATTAAGATTTTCCTGGAATTAAGTTCAAATCGTTAGAACGTCGCAAAGGAATTGTTGATTAAACATTTGTTTCACTAAATACATTTGACCTACAGTTTCGCGTTCCTTTTCATTGTGACAGTGTTAAAAATTATTTCAAAATCAAGTTTTATTATTCTTACTTTTCAAATATTGTGAAATTATTTGCAGAAGTATTATACACATGTTCTTTAATTAAGAAATGCTTTTAACAGCTATCATAATTTATTAAAGAACATTGCCTTTGACAATATCCAATTCGACTCGGAGAATTCCTTATTTGGAATGACGAGAAATTTATCAGAAAAAATTTAATGAACAGATATTGTTAAATGATGACACATAAAAACGTACTTTATAAAAAAAAAGAGGTACGGAGATAATTTTTCAAAAAACGAGGCGGTTTCATGGAGCGTTTTCCTTATTTTTGACTAACTCTAATGTTGAAAAGTGCTTAAATTTGAAAATAGCACGTGTAAATAAATATTTTTAAGTACGAGCTTTTTAGTACATTGCTATCAGCGCAGTTGGCAAAGGTTTACCTGTGAAGGGGAACACTTTTGCCAATATCTCCAACCTTATCGGTCTGACAACTGACTGAAAACTTGAACCCATTTTGTGTATTTATACAGAATTTCATTTCATTTCATTTTAGCGTATCAACCATAAGTTGATACGCAAAATTGTCACAAGGTTATGACAGGTATCCCATATTTTATATTTCCTTGAAGACTTCTATGGAATATTAACATACATGTAGTTTCTACATTTCGCTCTAAATATTAAAGCTTGTTACGCATATTTAATCAAACTTCACATACTGTACTTAAAAACGAGCAATTTACTTTTTATTATTATTGCTTTCATAATACAATTGTATAATGTTTCGTTTTATGACATTTTAAATGAGATACAAATATAAACTGAACGTATCTTCTTAATTAAAAATGTATTTACATTGTTTTCAGGCTTTCACCAAGTAAACTACATGAGCTTTTGGCACTACATGCAGCAATTATTCTTAACACATGGCTGAAAAGTTTTCGTTGCTGAATTTAATTTATATTTTCATATAAAGACTGAATTTTGTTACCTGCCCGAGAAACATGACGATCCTTATTAATTGTAAAATGTTTCTCTAATTCATTTTTAAATTCAGCAACTAACCGATTCTGTGCTTTCATAAATTCTTCAATCTTTAGTGGAGAAAAATCGTTTGTAAATAACATGTTACGTCAACAAAAATTGATTTCATGTTTTAACTCTTTGCTTTCCAAATTCTGATATTACAAGGATTTCAACGGACCTTACAGATATAGACGTGATTTCAGTGGAGATGGCGAAGACATTTCAAGTCCCGAATTTGAAAAGAACACGAGCGCTATCGACACCATTTCCACTCCATCAGGTGATATTAGAAACAGTTCAGATGATCAAAATGACGATATTTTGAAGTTAGATGCTTCCACCTTGCATGAAACTTCAGGAACTGATGCAGTTACGCAACCAATTAGTGAATCAAGTGACTCAATTTTTACCAGAGCAACCGTCAATTCGTCCATCACAACAACAATGGAAATTAACCCAGGTAAGGAGACATGTAAGGATCACCCAAAACTTAAACAATAGCTTTGGCAGCCAGTAACCAGCGTCCATCTGTTCAAAACCTAAACATTTCCCTACCTAATTATGTGTTATAACACAGACATAATACCCAGTATTTACAAAAAAAAATTGAAAACCTTTCGAAAAGATGAGTTTTACTTGCAAAAATAATAATAAAGATTAGACGATGCTGTATTTAAATACAGCTCAAATATCAAAATGCATGTTTTAAGTGATATGATGTAAGATTTTCACTTGTATAAAGATGAGGTTAATTAAAGACTTATTTTAAAAATTGAGCACGTATTTTATATTTAAAGTACACCAAATATTGGGAATACACGGGATGCCTCACTAAATTAAACGAATAATTGTGTTACATGTATGTTAAACTTTTAACTTTTGTATTTCAAGGACGTATTGAATTCCCTGTCCAGGATGTGAGAGCGACTTGTGATATGAACAGCGCTTATATTCAATTTGCTCATCCTGATATAAATTATACTATATCGGGATACACAATACGAATTAATGATAAATTCTCCGTGAGTAATGAACATGTATATTATTCAAATTCATGCTGCTTTTAATTTATAATCATGTTGCATGTGGAGTTGGTTTCTTGAATTCTCGTGCTTAGTACAAGATTATTGGGAATGATGATCATTGGTTAACTTACAACATAACTAACTTATCCTCTCAAACTCCGTATGAATTCGTGGTAATTAGACTAATTACTTTATTTTGAACTTAATTCTATGTCATTATATACACTGTAGCACAATATTTTTTACTCGAGTGATTCTTTGTTTCAGATTAACGCTGAATATGGGAACAGTTCAGATATAATTGGAACTGTTAATTGCACGACTGCTTTTATAAGTAGGTGTACTCGTATAACTAACAGTATTTTCTCCATCATTCTTAAAAGCAAGTATTCAAACCGAAGTATTTATATGAATTAATTGTAATACTTGATACTTTTTCAGGCACCCCATTGAATTGGGCTACAATTGCAGGGTGTGGTGTCTCAATATTTTGGCTCTTAATTAGTCTTACATCTTTTTGTTGTATAAGGTATGAAGCAATCGTCACAATGCAATTATCTGCTATACTTGAAAAGTTAAGTAACAATTTGAAATATGTTCTCATGTGGGTAATAGGCGCATCCGCGGCCCTCGCAATACTTTTCATATCAATCTGAGTGTGAGTCTGATGATTGCTGATGGAACCATTTTAGCATCAGTGTTTTACGAACAGGAGATAAAAACTACGGATACAGAAGCTGTTATGGGGGTAATTTAAATTTTAAGGCTAAATTTGCGCAATAACTGATAAATCTATATATTCTCATTATTTTTCCATTGTTAGATACCCTGTTTTGTGTTACCTATCGTCATTCATTACTTTTATTTAACTTCCTTGATGTGGATGGGGCTGGAAATACTTTACATTTATCGTTCCCTCGTTGTGGTTTATTTCAAACCTAAAAATCCTATGCTTTTAAATTATTTAACTGGATATTGTAAGTATCTTTTCAATGAATTTCAATGAATGCGAAATGCTGGCATTAGAAAATTACAATGAAGAACTGATGAATTTGCAGTCTTGCCAGGATTTATCATCGCCTTTTGTTTGTTATTGAACTACACTTATTTTAATGTGGGAAGCCTGTATGGTTCAGAGAAATCGTAAGTCGTTATTATTCTTCATTTTTTACCTACTTGATATTCACTCGTACATAATTTTACCTTTTGTAATTAGTTGCAAATGTCTGTTTATCATAGATGTTGGACTGTCGGGAGCGGCGAAGTTGCTTTGATCCTTTTGGCATTTGTTCTTCTCATTCTTTTGGTAATATTAATTTTTAAAAAATCAAAACGATTTCTGCCCTATTTGTCCACAATGATTTGTACTTAACCTTCATTAGTTCAACGTAATTATGCTGATCTTGTCGTGGAGAGCGATTTCATGTATTAAATTTCATGCAGATTCGCCGTTTATGGTGATAATTGCTAAACGGTCGAGGTTAGTATAGATTGCGCAATGAATTGCCTTTACATTGTTTGCATTGCTACATTTTTCAAGACATTCTTGGTCTGGCATTATTTTTTACAGTAAATGGTTATGTCATCTGGTGATATTACATCTCTTTTTGGGTTGCTCTTGGTTTCTGGGATTTTTGCAGTTCGGACAATGGAAGTTTGCTCCATTGTTATTCGCTGTATTTGTTTCTTTACAAGTCAGTGATATATTCTATTGTCGTTATTTATGCAACGCACTTATAAATGGAAAACATATTCACGAAAGCATTTAAAATTTGACTTTTCAGAGCTTCTTCGTATTCCTGATGTACTGCCTTCTCGAAGTTCGTATACTTAAAAAAATCAGGCACGAAAATTGCGATCCCTTAAAGTCAACTGAAATGCGTAACATGGTCAGTAAAATGTAGTTTACATGACTTGCTCTATTTGTAGATTTTGACTGAAAATATCGAAATATAAATAGATGCATGATTTCTTTAAACAAAACTGTTTCTTATTCATGTCCTTTGTAATTAAATATTTTTATAAGTTTTGCGCAGGTATGGTTACACTAGTAAATTTTATTTCATAGAATTAATAATTGAAACAAATGACTAACTGCAAAAAAATCATATCGTGACTATAATTTCAAGCAATAAACCTGCGGTTAATATGGAAAAGAAAGATGAAGCTTTGATTTTTTTGTTTTGTTTTTAGTTGTGATCACAAGCATGTTAAACATTATCAATCATTATTGCTAGTACATATAAAACGTCCTACGACTTAATTTAATCAATATTGTAGTTTGGAATGCTAAACTACATACAGTATACTTAGACGTGTGTGTTTTTTGTATAATTAATGGAAACATTTTCACAGATTAAGCAGCTTACTTAATATTGTTTTTAAACTAAAATTGAAATAAAAAAAGACGAATTTTTTTTTTCCATTTTCAGAATGTTCCTGTAGATAATGTAGTTATGTCACCTGTAACCCACGACGAGTCACCATGTGCCATGCTTCCACCGCCGTATACACTGGTTATAACTGGAGACGGAAGTCCTTTTGAGCAACAGGATTTATTGCCCAAGAAAAGTGCGTTCCAAGTTCTAGAATTATTTACTTCTATTTTTTAAATTTCATATTCAATCTAAGAAAATATAATAACGAAAGTCAAACTTACGATATTCAACTGACTTAATAGGCTGTAATTTTGTCATCTTAGGACGCAGTTTGAAGGGTAAGAAATATAGTTGGAATTGTAGTCCAACGCCAGCATCGATTGACACGGACTTTAGCAAAAATAGTTCTGCACAATTTTCAGGAGCCACTTTTAAGCCTGCTGAAGATTCCACTTTAATGTAAACATTCTTTGTCAATTGTTGGTTTTACCATTTATTACGGCCTACAAAGAATATGCAGTTATGTGCATATCACGGGATCCTCTACTCTACAAGAAAATACCGTCTGCATTTTGATAGTATGCTATACCACTTCATATACTGATAAAATTGTCAATGCCATGGCTGATTTTTAAATTTACTTCCTTTTTAATGTAACATGATACAAGTATGATTTTAAGATTGCATGTGTTCCATGTTATGATTATTTCAATTAAAAATAGGCTTTTTATTTTAATTAGTACATTCCTAATTGCAAGCATGCATCTTCAAAGATCCCCCTTAAAAAGCTCAAGCTTTCTAAAGAAATGCGATTATTCAAACTTCATAGTTCCACGTAGGCTAGCTACAGGTTCGTAATTGAGAATTCAACTATAATTTTCAATTATTTTATTAATTTTACCTTTACCGATAGGTTTGCCAGATTAGCAGATCAAAATTCCTTTAGCATAATTTTTATGCATTTACTTATGAAATACTTTAGAAACATTTCAGAAAATCAGGACACAAACCAAAATTGGTAATTTCATATCGAGTAAATATCGTTCTTTAATAATCTTGAGAAACTTCTGTAAAATACTGTACAGGGTATATTACAAAAGAATCTTTGGGTTTGAAAAATATAGCCATTTACAGTACCAAGTATGGCAGATACTGTATAATGTTAAATGAAACACGAAAAGAAGGGTACAACGTCTACGTTTAAAACGCGTACTTGCAAACTTTGCTTTAAACGCCCAGGTGGCAACATGAACCCAGCATCCAAAATGGCGACTTTGCAGCAGACAGTATTTTGCGTGCTCGGGAATGCGAGCGACTGTGAACAGCATTGATAGGGACACCCTTCAGCTTTTATGGGCCGAACTGAACTACCGTATAGACTGTGTCATGTGACACAGTGATCTCACATTGAACATTTGTGATGGTATGATTGAAAACTTGGACATTTTCACTTTCTCTTCATGCGTTATTTACTATTGTATCTGTAATACTTTCCAAAATATTTCTTTTTAAAACCCGATGATTCTTTTGTAATAGCCTGTATAAAGGAAATTTTGATTGAAATTGAAATTTAAATTTTTCCAAAGTAGAAAAACGTTATATGGTCATTTATTGTAAAGTACAAACCATCAAAGATAATGAAGCAGCATGGTATCATTTGCTATAAATGTTCCATATAACGTCATATTCAAACTTATTTTTCAAATATGGCTAAAACATGTATCCCCGTGCTTGGGCCAATGTATGAGAATTCCATTGGGTACTTCCACATGATCTATATGTATGCTTGCCCTTATACAGTATGTGCTTTATCGGTTTTCCCCTATACGTCTTTTATTCAGTCATACACGGAATAGCTAAAATCAAGATTAGTAAATAAAAGTTAATTCTGAGAATAAAAGACCAATGGTGGAATTGGAGCACCGAAAGTGATATCATTGGTTAGAAATATAGCAAACTGAAAGAGAAACGAATTTGCTAGCAGCGTGTAAAAAATTTCCTCGTCGATGCATGTGTCACAAATGTAGCTTGGTTTCCTTCAGGATTTCCTTCCTCGAAGTCGAGGCTTAGATACTGTTCAAAAGTTGGTTTGTATCGTTTTCTGTCATATCCTTTGTCCTGTTATTATTAATTCTCCTTCCCTAATGAGCAATATGCCAGCCTAATGAGCAGAGGGCGTATTTTTTAAACTTTAAACTCACGTTCCTTACTAGCTAGCAAGCGAGAGTATTGTGTGTGAAGTTGACAATTTGCGCCCAACAAAAAACCGTCAAATTGATTACCGTTTGCTGCTATCTATCGTTGCATGTCACCTTATCAGTGCTAGGCCTCGAGTAAGTCTACAATTTCTCTAATATCAATACCAACCATTTGTATTACACATAGCGTACCAGGATTACCATTTTCGTTTCGTCCGCTCCTACCAGGTGGAATTACATGGGTGGAAACGCCGGGTTGGCACCGTCAAGAAAGGCCAAGATCTGTATTGGATGTCTACGTTGATGCAATCCGATTGGATTAGTAGAAAAACTCCGAAGCGAAATATGCGGTGGTGGTCACCTCTCGATGACTGTTAAAAATACCCACAATCATGCGTCTACAGGAAGTTGACAGATTCTTCAAGAAAAACAAGCGAAGACGAGGATTACTCATTTGCTTTTTATTCGCCTTTTTGTGGCTTCTAGTTATAACTGTAAGTGGACAATTTCATTTTTCGATTTGTTATCCTCTAATTCCTCTTTAACCCTTCTCTTGTCTGCACCAAATTTTTTATATGCAGTGTATATATTGTGTATATAACTATACAGTTGTAATTTAAAAAATCTGCCTATCCACTTGGATAAGATTTTAGAACTGCGTACGACTGGTTTATAGGAACTTCCAATTAATGAGCGATGATTATTTACGCAGTTTTGTACTTCGCATCGCTGGTATCTTATCTTTAGTAAAATGTTTTGTCTATGGTGGGGAGATAACAATGAAATTGGGAAGCAACATTAACGAAACGTTTTGAAGAAATTTTAAAAAGAAGACACACTGCAGTTTCTATTGGCTTTTATTGATGCAGCGTCGCTTCTATGAAACATTGCTAAAATTAAAATATTCTAATTTTGAAATCTTTCCCCAAACTGTCAGTAGTAATACCTTAATAAATTGCATAAAATTACACTGTATGCAGTGTTTATCGTATTCATTCCCTTTAAACCATCACTTGCCTTCATTATACATTTCTGGGAATTAACGGATTTCGAATAACAACGTGTATATACAGCGTGAGTAAAAAGTTTGTTCTCCTTCCATCCCCCCTTTCTCCCCACTCCCAAATAAACTGAATGGGTGCAAATACGAAAAATCGGATATGGGGAGTATATCGTAACCATAGGGGGCGGAATATGCAATGGTTACGAAGAAAACGTCAATTAGAAAGTTGTAGGGCGTCACAATATTTGTTTAATGGCCCCATTTGCAGCATTTAATTCTCGATCGCCAAAAAACAAATGACTTCTGGGATTATTGTATGTTTGTATCCATGCATAACACCGCTATATTGCATGAAAGCTCGATTCCTAAAACAAACCAGGTCCTATAGAGCTTTCTTGCATTGTGATGTATGCATACATAGAATAAGCATAAGTTATTTTTTTGTGGCGATCGATAATTAAATGTTGCAAATGAAGCCATTAAACTAATTTTTCGGCTCCCTACAACTTTCTAAAGGCCGTTGAAATGGGCTTTGGAGCCAATTGACTTGGGCCTCATTGCATTCCGCACTCTATGGTTACTATATGTTCCCCATACCCGATTTTTCGTGTTTGCACCAATTCTGTTGTTTTTTTTTTGGGGGGGGGATGAAGGTAACAGATTTTTTACTCACGCTGTTTGCAAGTTTCGCCGTTAAAAAATAAGTTTCTACAAACAATAAAATAATATTTTATAATGGGTACAACAGAAGATAATTTTGTCCATAGACCAAGCTTCTCTCCCATGATCTAGGCATCATCCTTTCCATGTCAAAAGTGCGTTTCATTTACTTCTATATTGTTTTAAAAACAACAGGGTAAACACTATTAAGAGCTAGTCCATTATAGTAATTATTTAGCGAAAAGTAACTTTAAACGTGCAGATTCAGAAGTGTTATAGTGGCGGACATTGAAACATAATGGAAACGTACTAAAACACTTCCGCTGACTCACACTCAATTTATCTGACTTTGACATGTTTCCTGCTGGTAGACTAGCTGCGCAAAATCCCTACCGCAATTAGCGATTAAGAATTAGTTCGTTCAAAAATGCACTAATGCTTACAACATGTATTGAAATAACTGGTCATCGATGGTGACGTAATTAATCGAATCGAACTTTGATGCAGCACATGAATAGTTATAACGTCGATGATGCATTTATGAAAATTTTCCTGGTTGCAAATTTAGAGTAGCATGAACTCATTTATCTAGTAAGATAGTTATATTTATTTTTCCATGAATAAATAACGCATGTATCACCCGACAATGTTGTTTATTTTTACAATTAGTTTGCTAGGTTCGTTTTAACAGGTTCGGGTTTTAGTGTAAATATTTAGTTTTACTTTACATCAGTATTTTGTTTGATAACAATATCGAAACTGGAATTTTTGTTATTTAGTAATATCCATGTATAGCCCATGTCAAAAAATGAAACTAAGTCTTTCGGAAAGAAATGCTTTTACATTTTCTGCAGTGTTTCACTTTTACGTATTGTGGAGAACAGCAAAACATTTTCACTTATATATTTTAAACTGTCATACTCCCGATCTGGAAATGCACTATATATAATGCAAAACTGCATGTTCTGCAATTCTGCTATTATTGTTGTGGCTTGTATTCTTTGTGAAATATAACATCTAGAAGTAGTAACGTTGTTATCGGCGTTGTCGGAGACGGCCTATGTATCAACAAAGAGTGTAAGAAATGTTTACCAAACATAATTTGAATTTACAGTGTAACTTCGCCCATTAAAACAGCTTAGGTCTAAAGACAGAACTTTAGGTTATGTCAATATTCGTGATATGACGGTGCAAATATCGTCTTTATAGGTTAAATATTTTTATTATTCTTTCAGTTTTCTACTGTCGCTTTTTAAATCTATATTTATGAAATAAAAATTAAACGACGCCACGTTTTTCCTTGGCTAGATTTGTGTGGCATCCATATGATTAACCACTCATGGCACCCCCCCCCCCCAGGAGCGTGAACGCCGTGGGGAATTCCAATGCCATAAATCTTGTTACTTTGGCCGGGGGCCATAAAACTGTAAAACCAGTTCCCCCCTTTCCCCCCCCCCCCATCCGGCATGTATCCAGATCATATAGCTCCATCTTTTGGAGACAAGAACA
>JAQGBX010002182.1:0-21380 GCA_034698745.1 Megaphyllum sjaelandicum | reverse complement strand
AATTGAATGATGATCCCCTCTGCCACATGGTACTATGTACTGACTGCAGAGTAAAGAATAGAATAGAATAGAATTTTAATTCAATATATTCAAATAACAATATTTTTCTTCACGAGAGTATAATTTGTACGTGAATCACCTGTAAAAATGTGCAGAAAAAAAGCAAGGCAGCACGTGAAAAAAATTAAAATCTTTTTTATTATGCAAAGTAATTTTTTGAACAAACAGAACGCTGGGCAGTTAATTCACATTAACTAAATGTTGGATAATTGTAATTTCGATCAATCTAATTTACAATTTTCTTTTAAGCTTAAGCCTTAGTCTGCGCTTTCGGCATAAAAAAATTGGCTTGAGAGTACATGTTATTCACGTATCGCAATGGTATATAACGGCGGCGATTAACTTCTTTTCGATTAATTGGTGTGGCATCGCCTACTACCAAACTATCGGATGTTGTTGCAGAAGACGTGGTATTGTCCTGGATTTCTACATCAGATTTGTGCAGGTCTACTTCGTCCACAGCGACTGAGCCAGAACCAGTAGATTTTTCCAGCCAAGGGCAAAAGAAACATGGTTGTGAAAATCTATTATCTATTAGCTTTAAGGTTAATTGAAACTTGGGTTTCAAACTACTCCAGCTCTGAACGATTTCCTCATCTTCCTGGTCCTGTTTCACAAATGTGGAATCAGTTTTGGGTTCGTCTACTAGATTTTCTTCCTCATCGTGAAAACCGATGCAATTTGGTTTGTAAGAAAAACAACTTCCATAACTTGATGAACACACCTTATATGACGACATCTTGATAAGAGGTTACCTGTAGCAAATAAAATTAGTGTTATTTTCTAAATATCCACCTAAAATTCCTTAAAATAATTATATTATTCGAGGTTTTGGCGAACTTACCTGCCCTGATCGAACACCTGTTAATTACGTCATCAACATACCTGTGCTATTTACGTTATTTACCAACAGATGGCGCTTGGAAAACTTTTGATAAAAAAGTAAGATATTTTTATTAATATAGGACTATCTTAAAAAATAAATGCAAAAATTTCCTTTGGGACATTTTATTTTTTATAGAAGTAAACTCGTGCTCTACAATCATAATTATGGCATTGTAAACGTATAACAAATTTGAAGCAGTAAATATTTTTCCAATGTTCAACTCAAAACGCCCACTTCTTTCAGTATAGCTTCCTTATCTTTAAAATAATTTCTAAACCAATCAATGTGATCTTTTTTTTGCTGAACGGTTAAGTAGGAGTTTTTCGAAAGTCCAACCAGAACCAGTTCCATGAAATGCCGAATAGGTCCTTTTTTGGGGAAATCTTCAATTAAAGGCTCTAGAAATATGTGCTCATGAAATCCTACTTTGGCTTCTTCATCGAGACCTTTATGTTAAATAAAATGTTTATTTTCAGTAATAGAAAAGTATAATTTTAGTGAGTTTGTTTTGAGCAAATTGTTACCTTGTTCATTGTTGATGGGGAATTTCCACAGTTTGCCCTCTTTTGTCCACTGAATATGCTCCTCATATGCATTTGCAAATGGCTGGGTCACAAGAAGTTGTAACTCTTTTTCTTCTAGTTTATCCCATGTTTCCAAAACAGGAAAATCTGAAATGAAAATATTTAACATGAATTGCTGTTAGTCATTTTCTTTTCATTTATGGTTGTAAACATTCGCCAATTATTGTTGAAAATACAGCCAAGTTTCAATTAAAGAAGCCACCACTCACCCAATGTTGGAGCTTCATTTGTGGAAGACGTCTCTTTAAAAATATTGAGAGGCGGCGCTCCGAACAAATTGATAGCAGATCTAAAACAATAAGCATAGATAAATAATATGCATATATCAAATATGTGATTGCAATTATGATAGTTACCTTGCTGTAACTGCCATTTGCTGTGTCCTCATTGGCTTCCTTGAAAAAGCTCCACGATGTTTTGAAAAAGTAGCCCTTTTTCCCCTTTCATCAAAACTTTCATCAGAAAGCCCTCCCTGCCCCACATGATCTTGTTTTCCTGGTCCTGTTGGTGCACGAGTGCGGTCAATTTTTAATCCAGCAACCAGATTCCTTTAGGAAACGGAGGGACATTTCGTTTTAGGAACAAATGACAAGTCACGATATTCTAAACCTGTATACTATTACCTACCCTATATTCATGCCAGTTCTTATTTCCTCAGTTTGGGCATTGTGACTTCTTAATTTCTGTATTAATTCAGATTCAATTATTTCAGTACTCCCTTCAAGGTTAGAAGCCACATCTTTAATAGCTGAAACCATCTTTGGGTCCAGATCTGGATGTTCTCTAGAACCATAAGAACGTATTTTCTTATTCAGAAATTATTGCACTTTATTTGATACCAACAATATGAAATGGAAATTCACAAATTTCATTCTTTTAAATTCATTTAACAACCCCTACAATGTAAACATTTTTTTGTAAATGGCCAAATTTAGCACTAGAGTAAAACAGATATTTAGCTGAAATTCGATCTATCTAATCAAAGCTCGATCAGTTCATTGATTATTCATTCAGGGTGGCCACAAAATTTTCGTTTTCAATTTCCCTGACTTTTCCCTGACTAAAATCCAAAATTCCTTGACCAAAACTTACTCGTCAATTTTTTGTCATAATGAAAAATAAAATAACAATTGCAATAAGAAGCTTAGCAAAATACTAGATTCTGTTAAAAGTCTAGCTAAAGAGAATTGGGGTTGGAATTGCTAGCAGCCTGAGTGCAAGGAGTGCATTTTGCTTTAATTTGGAAAAATTTCCCTGACCACTCACAAATTTCCCTGACATTTCCCTGACTTCCCTGACCACAATTTTTTTCCCTGACTTCCCTGACCTGTGGCCACCCAGTCGATGCAAGTTTCTCAACATATTTAAAATTATAACATTGCATATAATTCTTTTAAACGTTTATCATAATATACGTTTATCCAAATTTCCCAATAGTTAAAAAAAAACATTTTATTTTATAACTATTATAATAATTTTATCTTTAAATTCGAGCAAGCTTTCTTAACAATTATCATAATTTATGCAATCATTGAGCTCTGTAAGTTTTGGAAATTTTTCCACTTTTTTCCATCGGTTTTTCTCCCAATGCTATCAACTTTTACTATACCGTATTTTTAAATTTTAAACAACTGATTGCAATTTTCAAATCACCTAATTTCCCACAACTTTTCAAATTATCGAAGTTATCACAAGTTTTCTAATGGATTCATTTTTCACCGAACTTTTAGATTCGTCTGCATCTGTGGGTTGTGCAACTACAGCGTATACAATATATTCTCTAAGGACACAAATGCCCACGTGCTGCAACAAGATGACCACCGCCCATGCAGCTTGACCATGTCCATAATAACTTTAAAACCCCTTTTCTCATAAGAGAAAATAAAATACGTGAAATCCTACTGCCGGATGCTTTGACATGGACTCAACGAAAATCCTAATCGTCCTATGGACGGAGCACGTGCCCCATAGACTGACCATTGGGCATTCGTCCAGCTGGCGGGTCCTAAAATCGCCTTAATTGTCATCGATATCCATCGCGAGCTGTGTCCGGCACAACCGTTTATTTAAGCCGGACCGAGTGACCACTGACCAGTGTCCGGGGGGTGGATCCAGGTGGCGTGGGTGCATGCGCGTGAGTACGGGAAACGTCGCACGTGCAAACGACTGTGCGTGGCTAGGATGGACCAGAGGGTATTTGGAACAACAAAAACAAAAAAGTATTGAAAACTGACCAATAGATCCTGATTGATGCAAAGCTCGAGGGAGGGAAGTTAGCCATTGTGGCCAAGAAAGAAACTTGAGCGAAAAAACATCCAATTGTTATAACGTTAGGCTATAAGGTTTAGGGGTAAACCCGCTATATGGAAGGCCTATTAGTGTACGAGCATGACTTTTGACTTTAAAATGTAGACTTTTTGGAAAAAAAAATATGCTTCGGAAATAACCCAGCACCTTTAAATTTCTTTTCAATTTAAAGTGCCTTTTCAATTGCAATGTATTTCAAAGATGGAAATTACATTGTGGTGTGGTATACGTACAAATGGCGGATGTAGCAAGGGCTTCTATAATGGTTTTTTTTTTTTTTTTTAAATTTCAGGTTAAAAGTGCTAAAATGGTGAATAAAAGATTAAATAAGTTAATTTCTTGTATAAAAAAAATCCCTATAAAACGGTAAAACCCGTTGCGCGTAATGATTCCTAATTCCCCCACAGATGGCGCCCTTTATTTCCTCCCCACTCATAGACTTCAACGCAACCCATCGAAAGCACAATGAAGCGTAGCATATGCTCAACACCCGCAAAGTTGCGGTTATATATTTCGTGGAGGGTTTCAATAGAGGGTATTCGTTTCGGTTTTGGTGGCATTTTCAATCTGTTTGATGTAGAGGGCGCTCACAAAAAACTGACTTTTTATGCATTATTCAAAAAGAGATCATGGCGTAATAATTTGAGCAAACATCATGGGTTAGGATTAACGAGATTTGCATCCATGGCTTCAGCTTAAATGGGCTGTAATGCATATTACTGCTTTAGACGCAAGTGGTCACAGATGACGCTGCATGGCGTCAACCGAAGTTATATAACGCATTCTAAGTATGCTAAGCGACTCTCAGCGCCATCTGTACACCCAAATTTCAAATGTCAAAAGTGTCAATAAAAATGACGAAGAACTATCGAGATATTCTGGAAATCTTGAAACAATCTTTAGCACACAGAATACATTGCAATTTATGAAATTGAAGTTTGCGAATTAAGGATATCAAAAATAAAACGGTGGAAAATTCCCAGAAAATATTAAGCATTAGGTTAAAATTTTTTCCAAAGGAAATCCTGTCGGTGACAAAATATTTATATCATAAAATATGGGTAAGCTTAAAAAAATGGAAGAATGCCGCCATAAAAAGTGCATACTTTAAAAGTATGAGGGGGAAATTGCTATAGACCTGAAAGGTTACAAGCTATCAAAACTAGGCTTTTCGTAGCCAAAATATAGAATAAATTCGAGGGAGAAATTTATGGGGTGTCCTATTCACCCAATTCGGGAGGATAGAGCGCCATTAGCCTATACTTTTAATAATTTATGATCGCCTTAATTGCCATTTTGTTTGCACTTTCCAGTCGCAATAAATCGCGTTTCGTAAGGGGATAACCCTATAAATCACTAATTCATGTACGAATTATTGTTTTTAAAAAACTAACTTTCTCGTTTTACAATTAAGGTTGACCGGGTGCTATCATAAATTTGCATGCAAAAACGAGTCCCATGCAGCCAAGCCAAAATTGAATTTATCACTGCAAATGTGAAAACCCGTGACTTCCGAGTTTCAACATTTTAAACAAAAAATGGGTAAACTCTCTGCTACATATATACGCAATTTCCTATAGGAAAGTGCAAATGTTCTCAGCAACCTGACAGGAGACTTCAGGGAGTATTCTGGAATTGGATTCTCCAAAAATTTCAAAATGGTCTTGGAATTTTTTTTCGGAATAGATGTGAATGCTCTCAGAACACAGCTAATCGATGCATCTAACGCCTCGTTAAGAAGAAATGTCCAGGCGAGTGGAAACCCCCTCGTCTCGTTAAGTTTGGAGCGACGGAGTTAAGGGTCAGTTGGCCAGATATCATTAATTTGGAAACTGACCCCCTTCGTGTGTCCATCGACTGAAATGGGACCAATTACATTGAAGAGCGTGAGAAATGTGCGACGATATGAAGGTAAGGGCTCTATGTGCATGGGAGACACAATCCCTCTACTTTCATCATTAGCGAGGTTTCAGTAACAATGTTGGAAACGTTACAGGGTGGCGTTAGCTTTGGATAGACATTCACTTGACCCCTGTCCTCAACCTTAACCCTCCAAAAAAAAAAAAAAATTAATGCCACATTCAGTCTCAGTGCTGCTTGAAAATATACAGTACGTATATATCTTTACATATTTCCAGCAAAGGACAGTTTATGTGGAATGTATTTATTTCATTATTTGCATTCGCTCCTGAATGTAGGTGGCGCTGCCAGCCAATAGAAAATACCGGTTGCATCGCAGTTTCAAATTCTCGAAATGAAGTTGCATGATGAATAAGCGAGAGGCCTTGCATCCTAGGTGGAAGGTAGTTCTTAGACTTTGGTGATACCCTGTACGAACCACATCACGTGGGATTTTTCACGGAATAAATGCTTGAAACGTTAATGGCGGATGCGGATACTCAAAACAAACTCGCAGGAAAATGCGAGCTTGACATTGGTTCTCTCACAAAATAACAAAATTATAGATGGCGGATGTAAGAACAAATTCAATAGATGGCGCTACATAAGTACGACTTAAAAGACGCTTACCTTGACCAATAAGGAGGCAAGAACTAGCTTCGGACGATGACCAAGTGGTGCAGCATGTCGAAGGAGTTTCCGTCAGGCTGGACGCTGAACCTCTGGCCGGACCCTTCGATGTCCACTTCCAGGAATCCGAAGTCGTCCAGTCCTCGAACAGTGGCCGATCGCACTGACCCGTCCGGTGTGGTCAGCTGGACGCGGGCATCGCTGCGAAAAAGTTAATTAAGTACTCGTTGAGGAGAGTAATCTGGGGTTATTCAAAGAGGTCACCTCCGAAAGATCAATTATGAAGAAAAAAATAATGAAAAAACTGACCCGTGGAGCCACCTGGAGTAATATTTCCGTAGCAAGATGGCGGATCTTCCTTCCTGGAAAGAGGCAACGAAATCTTCCATCTCGTTGATGGCGCTGGCGATGACTCGCTCTCGGCTCAGAACCGGAAGTTCGGGATTTTCGGTTCGGATGACATCATCGAGGCACACCGTGGGCTTGGCGTTGCTTACGTTCAGACCGCATCCTAAGCAAGCCATGAGATGAGAAAAACTGGTCAATTCGTGGACGTCGTTTATGCTCGACCCCTATACGTTAGTGGCTCCACTGGCCCCAGTAAAGCTAGCTTTATGAATAGACCCTCATAGAGCATTTGCTCCTCATTAAATTTCACGCAAATTCGGACAATGCTTGTATGAAGTACATGTAACAGTAACTGGATACTTTTCAAAAACAGCAGACTGCAGAAGACCGACCTCACAAGTGGCTTTGGGTTTATTATTTAATAAAGAAAGAATGGAAAAAAATCACAAAAAATGCATGCTTTATCAGTTTATCGCAATAAAAATCGGTCGAAAAATAAGTGCATACGCAAGCAGTTTACGGCTTTTATGCTTGAAAGTTTTATGTAGGCCCGTATACTCTGACAATGAATTTTATCGCGCATTTAAATCTTTATACACTGGCTGCTATGGAAACAACCACGCATCCAAAAATCATATTTCTTATCAAATTCATCCAAAATTTGAAGAAATTGTAAGAAATTTAGAGAAAATGTGAAGAAATGACAAAATGTTATGTCATATTTTCATGAAAATTACAGCCATAAAGTTTTCTACGAATTTAACATTAAGTAACAAATTTGAAAAAAAAAGATGCACACGAAATGATGAGCAAAAAAATGTATAAGTCTATACGCTTCTGAAATTAGTGCAATATTGGGAAATTCCCGGGAATTCGCTGTGAAATTCCAGAAGACCGCCAACCAGGAGATGAGAAATTCGAAAAAAAAATACAGTGTGAGAGAACGTTGAATGAAATACAGTATATGAATTAATTTAGTACGTGCAACACTGAGTACATGATTTAGTAAGGCAATTCCAGAAAATGAAGGACAATAATAAATGTAATACATATAATTGGGAAAAAATAAGTAAACATATGTTTTTGTTGTTGAAAATTTAAGGAAAAAAATTGATAGCTGGAGGAAATTTATATATATAGTACATGTAGGCCTACGAGAAAAAAAAACTTTAAAAAAAGATACACTGACATAAATTTGACACTTTTCATGACCATGCACGCTGAGTTTGATACGGACTTCATGTACGTGACAAGGTGTGGAAGCACCAAGATGGCGGCCGGATTAAGGTGGCGCGACTGTGCTCCTATTAATCCGTCGCATTTTCGGTTGACTTTCGTATAAACGTAAGCACGGTGGGCCATGCACCTCTTGTTTGCGAACGGATAAGGGGCATAATAGCGACGTGTGAGATAGCATTATGCGCTGTAGCCAAAGGGCCCCTACAAAAGGCGCGAGGGGCTTTCCTACCCTCGCACCCGGCCTCGACCATTCAAACGGTGAATGCTCAAGGGCTCACACAATGGAATCCATTGTGAAGCCACAAAAAGACTCAAAAGGCGAGGAAATATCCCGTAAAAAACGGGGATGTACTCATATGTGAACGTGTCCTGGATGACGGACCACCAAGGAAACCCCCTTCACCGATTCATCAGGGTGTCCTATCCAGGTCTAGAACTTTATATATAAATGTTCATTCAAAAGTTGAAATTTTTCAAACTGCTCTTGCAAATCCATGTACTGTACATGTAGAAGCAGTCACAAATGTACAGCAATGGAAATATATCGAATTCGAAGAAACGCGTTTTAAAAATATATTTCTTTCAATAAATTGTGATTTTAAAAGAATATACGACGAATGCATAAAATTCCATTTTAAAGTGCATATTTCTTCAGATGATTGGGCCATTTCATGCGGGTAAATGAGTTTTAAGATATCTGCATTTTAAAAATACCTGTAGGCCTACATGACATGTGTATTACCTGCATACGGTATATTGCAATATAGAAATACAAGTGTTTAAAAATGTGTTCTATGCTGGAAACTGAGTTGTAAAATACATTTCATGAGTTTTACAACATACATTGTACTTCATGCAGGTGACATTATGTTTCAAAAATTTATTACTTGCAGAAAACTAAGTTATAAATACTGAACATCCATGGCGAGCAAATATTTGCGTTTTAATATATTTCCCCTGATTGCGATGATGTATTTTAAAAAGTATAAATATTTCCAAATTTTAAAATCTGACACCCACCTGCGGTACACAACACCGTGTCGCCCATGACGGTCGATTGCACGATGACGCCTCCTAATTTCACTTTGTCACCGTAGTAAATGTCATTAGGCCACTTCAGGCGCAAATCCAAATTCTAAGAAGACAAAATATTAATGTTTAAAAAAATACCTTGAATTAAATTTTCAAAATTAAACACGAAATTTGTACGCAAATTACGTAAAAACAACATCTTGAGAAATTAAGCTACATTCGCAATATCGAAACGTTTAATTTTCAAACAAGATGGTCGCCTCCATTTTTGCGTTCAATTTCCCCCATTTTTTCTATGAGTTATTGAGTGTTTTTGTTGGTTGATGTTGGTTGAAATAAAGTATTATATTATTATAATTGAGTTATTTGATTTTTTGATGTAACAGGGGGCTACTCTGTATAGAGTAGCCACAAGTGTTGTTCTTGGATGTTACAAAGGATGTTCACTGTAATTGTCTAGTATAATTTCACTGCATATTCCTAACCGCTAGGGCAATCCTAACCATGGTGGCAAAGAATGCCTGGATCGAAGCAAGTTGCAAAATGGCGGCGATGGGTACGTACCCTCATACCCATCAAAAACTTAACTTTTCTCTCCTAAATTTCTCGTATTTTCCCCGCTAGGGGGTGTGGGAATTAGCCGAAATGCTGGCTGGAATTTGATTTCCAGCAGGAAGGAATAAAAAGAGTCGTTTTGCAGGAAACCTCTTTTAACACCTGCAACTATAAAAAGGTGAGCAAATGCTTTGTCATTACACGTGTAAAAGTCAAGTGGGGGCAGGGTGAGGAGGGCATTAGGCAAAAAGGGGGAACGAGACACAATAAGAAGGGGGTTTTCTGGTGAATTCTGTCTCATTTGTCACTGTATACGACCGGTACGGACTTGTGGATGCTGGCACTGCATCGTGTGTCGGAAGTACTAGACGACGATACCTCACTTTGATTTAGCTGTTTGGAAAAAGTCCAGGAAAATCGAGTTGTTTGCATGCATGGTTGTACTTCGTGACATGTCAACACATCGACATTAGCGACACCTATCAGCTTATGTTGCTGAAAAAGTTATATTTTCTTCAAGTTGACTTCTCTTATTCTTTCGAGAATTTCTCATAGTTTCCAAAACATTATTCGCAAAATTTTACCTATTTCTTCCAGTCTTGCATTGACTTTCCCTACAATTGATTTTTCATCATCTCATTCTATAAGTTCCTTAATTTCTAATCATTTCCAGAATTTTCTCTTTGTTTCCATTTCAGTATATAATTTCTATAAATTTCTGTTTTTACTATAAAGTTTTCCACCTTTTTTCTCCTCTCCCCCCCCCTCTTAAAATTTCTCAATTCTTATAGGTACGTGTATTATCGTCATCACATTTCCAGAATACGCTTCTGGAAATGTGATTCTTCGTAACTTCTTTCTTATTTTGCTACACATTCTTCTTAAAGATTGGCAGAACCACATTATCGAGCCAGACACATTTCACTTCCCCACCAGGAAAAAACAAAAGTACGTGAGGATCTGGCTTCCGAAATGGGTCAATTTTTTTGGGGAAATTCCCTGTTCCTCCTCCCGTTTTTTCGTGAGGGAGAAGGAGGGGGGGGGGGGTCAACAACGAGGTGATAGAGAATTTTAATCCGGGTCGTATTTAGCCACGGTGTTTCCCATCTTCAAAATGACTAATTGCCCCGCGCGTTTTTTCGGCACCTGTGTTTGCCCCTAAACGAGCCGCTAGAGGGCGTGTCCCTCACTTGACCGGCATGCAACGGACGCTGATGCACGTGCAGCATCGGACATCATCGTCCGAGGAAGATTCTCTCTGGCCGATGGACTCAGGTGCATCGACTTAAGCAAATGAGCGGCGTCTTGGTCATTCGATCAATTTGGCCAAAAACCCCTTAAATGACCCTTAGCTCCTAAATGCGCATCCGCCCAAATGAGTCCCAATCGTTCTTTTGTGTTTTTGCTTTAAACCCCCCATAAGACCGCGCACCTGCGTCAATCGCAATCGCATTAGCGCCCTATAAAAAGCGCCACCTGGGATGCCTGAATTGCACGAGGCGTGGGTGGCGCCACCTTCAACGACTTTCTAACAGAATGCGCTGCATCGCCATCTAGTGGATGAAAAAGCAAACAACGCTGAACTCGGAATACCTTTAGCGGATGTATTTTGGGTAGGAGCACATCGAACTTGTTTCCAGTCGCTTGAAACTGGTGTCGCGCTTAGTGGTATAGCGTCTGCAAAACTACTGAGCGGCACCAGTTTCAAGCGACTGGAAACAAGTTCAATGTGCTCCTACCCATGCGTATCACATCATACATTTGTGTCAATTTCGGATCTTTAAATTTTTTCATAACAATCAAATTTGAATACTGATAAATGAATACAAACAAATGAAATGCAGAAAAATAAGAAATATGTACTTTTCAAATTTTAACATTTAAATTTGAGGAATTTTTAGCTAAAATCTTTATCTTATTTACAGAAAAAAGGATGCTTAGTTACAAATACGGTGTTACTACGAAATTAATGATTTCAGTTATAGGATATAAATGAGAAATTCTTGGTTACAGATAGGATATTTACAGATAATTTTAATTGGTGTTTGGACAAAATTAATCTATAAATCGAAAATCATTATTTTTTTAAATTCTTGAAAATTTCTGGTTTAAAAAATTATAGAATACAAAATGTCTGTTAAAAAATAAGACGATTCAAGGATTATTTTTGCTGTAACTTTAAAAGGCAAATCAAATAAGACCTTCATAATATGGATACGTATATAATAAAATAAAGTTATTGTACACGTATATGCATGAGCTTACTCGTACTTCTGGACATTTTTTTACTAAAAACTTTATAACAAACTTTTGAATAAAAACTATGGAATATCTAAAGGAAATTTTACTGTATAAAACAGTTCGCCATATGAATAAGGAAAAACTGCCTAAAAATACAGAAATTTGTATTAAAATTATATAGAATGTTTATACAATGCTCACAAGAAATCGGTGACTGAAATAAGGAGTATATGTTACAACTAAACCAAGTTTATACATGTATAAAAATTCAGGATATAAAATAAGCAAGGTAAAATCTCCCTGATCCCTGCAAGTAAATTGACAAATGTAGGGTGTCGCATAAATTTCAGCTCTATTTTTAATGCGGAGTCGTTCCCTAATAAAGCCAATGAGGGGCAAGGGGTTTAATAGCCATGGTCGCACGATTTTTTAAGCTTCGTTTGAAACCAGACGAGGAATGTTAGCTCCTTAACTGTTTAAGGGGGCGATTTGCAGCTTAACGTTAACTTAACTTGCCCCTACGCTTTAAGGGAAGGGGGGCTGCACGTGGCACACGCGAATTGCACCTGTGCTTCTGGTCATCGTAACGGAGAGGTCACTCAGTCGCTTGCCCGTGCACTGCCCAGTCCAGATTCGAAGAAGGCCCCAAACCATGCAAGGATGCATGGACCCGACATCGAGGGGAAGGGGGCGCTGCTACGCATACGCCCTACATAAACATCTTCAAAGTTTGTTCAAATAATGTGAAAATGTGAGCCACCCAAGCGCAGACAGCCCCTCCCGATACCTCTCACCTTGGGCTTATTGCATAAAAAATAATATATACAGGACATGTATATATAAAACATTTTTTTTTAAAATAAATTATTGCAGTTGATAAAATAACAGAATGCAAAGCATTACTGCATGCGGACAAAGTAATAATATAATTTTATAAAAAAGTTCGGCGATAATAAAAGTATTTCGATAACCAGTTGGTTGAAAACTAGACCATTTTCATTGAAACCGACCGATAATTTGTTAAACAACGGTTTTTCTGAAAATGAAATTATTTTACAAAAAATTAAAAAAAATTGCAGATTAATTACTGGTGCGTTTTTTTAACATTTAACGTTTTTAACATTTACTTGATGTTTTTTCAACATTCAAAGCCCTTTTAAGGTGAGCATAATTTTTTTTTTAATTAAAAAAAATATGGAAAATACAGTATAAACGTGAATTAAAAATGATTTAGATCCACCTTAATTGTCGATTAAATTTAATACAGCATGACGCCATCTGGAGGGCCCAATAACGTATAAAGTTCGCAGATTTACATGCAGTGAATGACCAGTGGCGAGCGTGTCCATTGGACAGAAAACAAGATGGCGTCTGCAGAGAGGGTGTGGATATTGAAAGGACACCTTGCGTCTTTCCCCTCGCTCGGAGATTTTGGATTATTTGTGGGATTAAAATTTATTTGCCTAGCCATAAATTAGTGGCTGAAAATGTCACCAGGAAGCGATAGCATCGCTTGGTACGCAATAGGACAAAATGGAGGACAAAAAAAATGGCGACCAGAAAAAGGTTAAGCCGAAAAACCAGGTAGCAATTTAAAAAAAAATGTATATAAATAAGAAATAGCCCATAAGCTAATTTTTTGTCGTCTGTTTGGAGGGGACGAAGATTAAGATCTTACTAAACTTTTCGCAAAAAATCAAGGGGAGTTTCGGCGCGAAAACATGTTGATTTGTGTAAGATAAGAATTGAATACAAGAATAATCTCATATGTTCCTTAAGGATTTAAATTCCATAAGGCCAAAGGAGGCAGCACCATAGGTGGTGGTTAAAAACCCACCTGGTGGCGACATACTAAGGCTTCTTATATAGGGCCTTGTAAGCTAAATGATGTCTTATTTACAGTATATGTACACTGCATCAGAGCAAATTTCTAGGAAGAAAATATAGGAAATACAACAAATTTATTACAAATATTTGGCTAAACCCATATATGAAATTTCTGGAAAATAATTTTCTTACTAAGAGCTATGAAATTACGATGTTCAGCAAAAATACGTTGCACAAAATATTTTTCAGCTCCAAAAAAAGTACATGTAAGTTGTGGTAAATATTTGCCAAAATGCTCGATATTGTCGCAAAAATTCTGTCGGCTAAAATAGTTTAGAGAAAATTTCGCCAAAAGTACAAGAAATTTATAGAAAACTATCAGACATTTTTAAATTGTACAGTAACGGTCAGTAAGTTTCAACGCAAGGGATGCAAGGGAAATTAAGCAAGGGAATTAATGCAAGGGAATTTGTCGAAACTGAATTTAGAGGGATTATTTATTTATTTAGAAGGATTATGATTAAAATAGTTTGCTTTTACATTTACTTAAACATTTACCTTTGTCGAGAAATGGTAAAACAGCCATAAAAACGTACGTAATAAAGTAGCTCTGTGACTGCTTTATATATACATGTACGACCAAAATTTGGCCAAAAGTCCTTTTTGGGGGAGAATTCAAACCCCCCGCCCTGTAGATCTGCTTCACCATTGAACTTTGACCCCTCACTATTTATTCCCCATGGCAAAATGGAAGCTGGTCTCGCATTGACAGGTCAACTATTAATTTCCTCTAAAAAAACCTTCTCAAATTCTCTTCTCCGTATTCAACGTCGCTCGTTCGATTTCATTTTTCGCCACCAGAGGGTCAACCGAAGTGACCTCTAGCCGCTTTTGACGTCATCTGCACCTGTGTTCGCAGGGTCAAGTAAGGGGTCAAACGAAGGGAACATTACATTATGGCATTCTGTCAATTTGTTGACCAGTCAATAGCGTTGCTAAGCTCGAAAACTGGACAGTATACAGTATAGATATTTTAATTTTATTTAACGATGCTCGAGGGCAGTTAAGGTCATGAAATGATTTTAAAAAATGTAAAGATAATAATACATGTAAATTAACTGAGCTGAGATGGCAATAAGGCTTATTAATGTGCATGTGCATGTGAATGCAATAGCACATTTTAAAAAGTATACCTCATATGATAGCCAATTATAAAAAATACTAAAAAGTCAACAAGTTTTACAACTTTCCAGTCATTCGATTTCTAAATTTAACCAATTTACGATATTTTTAAGCAGTTAATCAAAATGATTTGGAAGGTTGCTTAGAATATGTCATCCTGAATTAACAAATGAAAATAGGTTAAGATTGTTTTTTTTAAACATTAAAAAATGCGTAAGTATATTTTATAAAAATGTGGGAGCGATCCTTACCTCGTAACCGGAAATGCTCCTGATTCCCTCCACGATGGCCATTGAGGCCAGGTGCTGCACGAAGGGGATTCGATGACCCAGCTCGCTCCTCATCGGGACTCGGATCTGGAGACTAAACATGGCGCAACCTTCGGGACTCAACCACACGTGACCTCCGCGACCTTCAAAACGACAACAGAAGACGTTTTCAAATACTTCTTATTTAAAAAATAAACACGACGAACGAAAAATGGCATAAATATTGCTACAGTTGCAAGTGAGACATAATTCCCAAATTGTCAATCCATACATTTATTCATCTTACTCTGACGCTTACATGTATATACGGTGCCGCCACCTACAAGCTTAATCAGTGCTTCAGGGACATATTCATGTGCTAGAAGATGTTACCTGTAATTTCTAAACTGCATTTCAATACTATTGAAAGGGGGCTGCTTTCTACTGTAGCTTTCGGGTTACTTTTAAGCACCATATCTTTTTTAGAATGCAAAAACAACCACAAAAAGCGCTAAGTTAGCCTAAAATTGTCAATTTTTTGCGCATACCTCTGCCTCCCGTCTGTCTGCCTGCGATGCAAACGACCCCTGGCGGAATGTTTGGGCTGCGAAGAAAAAATGATAACTTTGTACTAGAAAATCAGGATTCTGCATGGGCTGCATAAATTAACCAGACATTTAATACAAATTTACTAAATGTAACTTCTGTCGAGTGCGACAAAAGCTCCCAGGAATCGGGATTTCTCCCTATAGAGGTCGCCCCTTGCCTAATCATTATTTATTAATCCTTCGGGAACCATCGCGGTGCAAATATTTAGAAAATGGTGGTTCCCGTTCCTCCATCTCCCCACAATCCTCGAAAGAATTGCGATTTGAGGTTCATGTGGCACCCGCGTGACATTTGTATCGAAGCTTTTAGTTCAGCGCAAGGATTAGCGCGCGTGGCGCCCCCTGGGGAGAGGGTTAAACTTTAAAGCACCTTCGCAATTAATCCCTGTGCTTGGATGGATACTTGAAGTAGGAAACGAGTGAAACTTCAAACGTCATGTTAAAGTTTACGCAACAAAATAGTGACGTCATCTGGATGATTTAGTTGAACCAAAAACAATGATCACATCTGTAAAGTTAATGGATCAAATACAATGACGTCATCTGACCAATATAAATAACTTCATCTACTGTCTTTTGAACCAAACAGAATTACGTTACCTGGATTACGTATATGGACCGTTTCTGGGCCAAATACCATTACGCCATTTGGACGAAATGCAATGACGTCATATCTGGACTAAAATACAATTACCTCATAATTGTGATACATGTGCATGTATATAAAATACAAAGTCATTTGGTCTGGTCCAAATGCAATGCAGCTTTTGAGCAAAACACGCGTCATCTGGACAAAATGGATCACATGATTTCGACAGTTTTTGGATGAAAACTGAGTAACAATGACGTCACCTAGGAAAGTTTCAATAAATGTCCCGGATCTTTTGTCAAAAGACATTTTAAAACCTGGCTGATGGGGATCCCGTTTCCTCCCTCCTCCGATATGTTTATGCGGTCGTAATGAGCGTAATGAATCCTGTTTGTAAAATCCGTCCCTCTCGACAGTGGTTGCCCCCCCCCCTCCCCCATGTTTGCGGGGTGCGGATGTCATCCGAGGTCCCAAAAGTTAATCAACGTCAGTTTAGCATTCAATCTGCAAAGTCAACACGAACGGGGAAAAAGCTGTCATTCAAACTTAATGGGAATTAGCCAGGAATTGACAGCGAAGTGCACCCGTCACCCCCCTCAACCCCCTCCCCAAAAATAAGTAAGAAAACAGACGAACAAGACTTGGATGCGCATCATCGTTGGCGCGGTTTGTGGTGAAGCTGGTTTTTTCACCACACCCCGTTGCGTCAAACGTAAACTCATAAGGGGATTGATGATCATCGTTTCGATGATACGCAATAAGGGTGTGTTGTGTTTGCCAATTGCCAGAATGCATTATCAGCTTTAAGCCTCGGCGAGACGAAAGCACTAGCGCCGTAATCGGTTTCGACAAAATGGCCGCCGTTTGTCAATAAACCATGATTGAATTCCACAAACGCTTATTCGGTGAAGGGCTTGCATATCAAATTCGCAACGATTTAATCATCGATAGTTTAAAAGCTCCTTCATCTTAATGAAACTTGGTGCTCCTGGTCATTCAACTTTCGTAATCAGTTCAAAATGAGCAAAAGATAGTATCAACTAAAGATGAAAGTGGAAAATATGCGAAACATTTGTAAATTTGTTACCGAATTTTTTTGTTTATAATAACAGATTTTCATTATTTTTTCAAAAAATTCTCCAAAGGTTTCTGAATTTTCCTCCAAGTTTTCAATATTTCTGATGTTTTCCAAATTCCAAAGATGTCGAGCCGCCGTGCAAGCGCCATCTTAGAGCCAAATATTCGAAGGTAGAAAATATACTTCATCCTGAATAACTGTTTTTCAGCCTTCAATCCTTTCATTTTTAATATCTGACACAATAACTGATGAACCAGAACCTTCATTCCGCTCACCTGTCCAATAGGTCCATGGTGCTGGTCAGCACCTCGCCGTACCACACCACCCGTCCTAGCGTCCGGGTTTTTAAGTGGCCGAAGTAGATTTCGTCTCGAAAGGACGTAGCTGCCTCCGTCGGCTGCCCCACGACCATGTCTATTTCCGGTTTGGACTCTTGGCCACCATCTTGTTCTTTTCCCTGGCGGAGGAGACGTAGGGTGACCTTAGGGCATTCGAGTCTGTCACTGACGACTTCGCGTTGCCAGGACTTGAGGAAGGCCTCAGAGGCAGAGTGACTGGACGCAATGACGTAACAGGGGCCCACCGCCTGCGTTGGCCGGAAGTCAGAGGTCAAGCAATCCAGGCCGAAATAATCGTGCAAAATGTCCTTCAGCACCAGCTTCGTCCACAAGGAAGTTTCCGCGTCGACGCAACTTGCGCCATCTAACGGTACCTGGAAGAACAATGCATATAAGCTTTAATATGAATTTAATTCAAAGTACATGTACAAACAAATATTCAACATACGAGCAATTCTAAGCTCAGAAACTTTTTTTTTGGGACATTTCACAAAGTTTGCTATCCACAATACACATACATGTATAATAAATATAAATCGAAATTCAAAATTTGATGATTGTTTCTATAAAATGTACTTTTTTTTTGTGTGGAAACAATCATCAAATTCGATGAGAAGAAAAGTGATTTCATCCAATCTTATCAATGACCAGTTTGTTCGAGGAAGCTGAGATTTGACAAACATTATACCGACGACATACAGTGTATTTAATACCTATAAACAATTAATCTTGTTATGGGATAATTACACCAGAAACAGTGCCAGGAACACTTTGGAAAAACCCAGCAATTCAACGCATTAACATTCAAGTTACTAAGTTTTCTGGAACGCAATTAAAATTTGTTCGTTATAACTTTTCGAGCGTTAATTGGTCAAGTTTTTGCCAATGAATAACAATTACAGTATTCCGTATTGCGGTGCCAACTGACATCGAGAACCAGAATTGAAAATCTAATCAATTTTTTAACGACGTTCTCATGTCCAATTTTTCGGCAACCATTTTAATTTCGGCGGTCGCATCAAAGTGCCTCAAGTGTCCAACGCTTAATTTCCTCACAAAGGACACAGTGATCACCCCGGGCAAATTATTCGTTTATTAAATATGGGGTGCACGATAGCGTTTTAATACTTGGTCACGAGTGCATTTTTTTAATAATTGAATTTCGGCGTATCTGATCTATTTTTGGTGTAAAATCGAAGGGTTTTGGAGACGAAATTACGCGTGCGTAAACCTTTGCGTGCCTACGTCCTACTCATCTCGTTTACGGTTAACTGACTCTGAGAGAGGAAATTCAAAAACGCTATATGGTTCAGGCCAAAAGTTCCATCTATAGATCTTCTACGAGCGTATTAATTGAGGCGCCACTTGTCGAGGGATTACGGACGCCACCTGGTGGGCACGGAAGGAATGAGGGAGAGGTTACGAAGCGGATTTTGGCAGGTCCCTAAGCTCGCGAAAAGCTGCCAAAATATTATTTAGGCCGAAGAGGGATACAAGGGGATCCCCGTTGGAAATTAAAATTTTAAATCAACCAAACATATGTTACGCTTCGGCACATCACGTGGCCCCAGGGAAAAACCCTCGTGACGAAATAAAACGAGGGTGGAGGCCGGAAAATCCCTAAGAAAATAAAAATTGGGATTAGGTGGCGTTGGTGCGTCTAATACGAGTAAACATGAGCGGACAAAAGATCAGATGGCAAAATCCCGCGCCATTTTGGTAGAGAAACAAAAAGGAAATTGACCAACAGCAGCCAAAAACCGGCAGTAAGTCGCTAAAATTAAATCAATACATTTAAAAGCTCGGCTAAACCTGATGGATAACGGTATAAAACAGGTCCTAGGGGGAGGCACTCGAGTTTTGCCAACACATACCGCCAGGTGGCGCGAGTTCCAAGTTAAAGAGAATAGCCTGTCAACCATGCTCTATCCATTTAAAGGAAGTTAAATGATCAGTGGACGGGGATGAGAAATTCAGTAATAAATCTAGTAAAATACCTACTAGGAAATTGGCAATTCCTTGAAAGAGCACAAATCAGACCATGGTACAAATAATCTCCAAACTTTTAGTGGAGTATTCTGTCAATGAAAGAGTACAACTTACTCCTTCGAAGTACATGTATAGGAGTACTGTAGACCTCTGAAAGAGCAAGAAAAGGTTGAAATCTGCGCAACTGAAGGTTATTAACAGGGAAAATAAATGAACTTTGAAGGAGTAGGCTAAACAAACTTTTAAAGAGTAACATATTGCTGACTAAACGAACAAAAATGAGATAACAAGAAGTGCATGTACTGTAACACACCTCAAAACGAGGATGCAAGGGCTCGAATCGGCTAAACCAATTCAATACAATTCTTTACCCTGCATTCAGTACATACACTGTAGTACCATTTGGAAGGGGAGGATCGTTATAAAAATTAAATCAGACTAAGCAGCACCACAGTGGCAGTGCACATGATGGACCCATCAACATCACAATTTAGTCATACTGTATGTCCCGTATGTGGAACTTTAAGGAGGAGGATGGGATAGAAAGACGGTCATGGCGGATTTAATATATAGGAACCATCTCAGAATTCGCCTGGAAGAATTGTGGGAAACCATGAAAAACCACAATGGAGGATAGATGACCCGGGAATCATGTTCAGTATTCTGTATTCCCAAGGGATACGCTTGATATAACAGCCAATTGAACGAAGTTGATGAGATCGAGTGGCTGCGTGGTGCGCGTCTCCTAATTCTTTCCTCGCCTCGTCCCGTGACCTTTGAACCGTCCCGTTGGAGAGACGCTCAATACTTAATCATTCGGTTGCACAAATAAATATAGGAGCAGAGTGCCATCGCTGTTGGGTTAGGATTGGGTCGTGACATTTATCTTTTATGAATCAGTGCTCGGCCCGATCCTAACCGTGTTAGTTCAGCTGACCTTCCCTCCCTCCTCTTGTTTTTTAATCTCCTATTTAGTGCGAGTTAGGGTTACGTCGACGGCGCTCGTTGTCCCGTCAAACTCTGATTAATTGCTCCACTGTTCTGCTCGCTCTCCAGGAATGTCGGGTTCAGGCCGTGTCTTTGACCCAGAGATCCTTCGGTGCGACCCTAACCAGGCAGCCGCGAACTGTAGAGAAGCCACGGAAACGGGATTACATTTGCCAAAATAACAGAAATTGATGGCGATCGAAGGCGTGCGAAGATGACAATTAAGGAGACGTCATCTTGCATGACATTCGTCAGATTAAAGACTCAGAATGACTGAAGAACTGACGAATACGGAACAAGATGAGATCGAAAAATGATGAGATGACACATGCACGTACTGGAGAGAAAATAAAAGATGCTGTTTGCACTGCAGCAAAACCAATTTTTCACCGGAGTTGAAATACGTTTGCAGTAAACTAATGCAAATGAACGACCGCATTTTCAGGATCTCGAAACAAAAATGTGCAGTTTTTTTCAAGTTTGACTATATACAGTTACGCCATTTTAAAGCCTGCAATTAGGGTACTGGGGGTTTAGGGCAAACGCTTTAGGAATGGTACTTTTGGCAGTTGTGAAGTCACGTGAGCTTAAAAAATATCACTCGAGGTTATGGCTGTTTTTTTTTTAAACAAATTAAAGGTGCGTTTACGTTGAACTTGTTACCAGTCGCTTATTGGTAAGCGTCTGCAATACCACTAAGCGACACTGGTTTTCAAGCGACTGGTAACAAGTTCAAAGTAAACGCACCCTAAT
>JAQGBX010002181.1:0-21382 GCA_034698745.1 Megaphyllum sjaelandicum | reverse complement strand
CAGTCGTTTTAGTTTTATATAGATTTGAAATTGGTGTTATGAATAAAAAGGATGAGTGCATAATTCATTGGGATTGGGCTGTACATACAGTATATTAATCTGCCATCTACGCGCATATTATGGGATGGGTTCTCAAACAAGTTTTTCATATCGCACGTTGGCAGTCCTAAAGTCACGTGTTGAAAATCAACACGATGAATTATTTAACAAATGCATTAGAGGTAATTTCCACTTTTAAAACCAATAATTGCTACACTTGATTTCGCGACTGCCGAAGTGCGGTCTGCGAAAACTCTGATTATTACCATCGTTCAATCATCCTTATTGCGAAGTACAATGTGCGTACGGATGACGTGTGCGCCATCTACAATTCATGTCGAATTTTTTAATTTCTCCAACAAATATATCTATGCTTTACCGTATATATATCTAACGTGTGCTCTTAAAAAACATAGCAGTACGTTTTAGTGCGTATAGACGTAGCACACTTGAAAACGCGGCTCCATGAACCAGAAAATCGGTATATTGTAAATATCATCAAACGATGGAATTTGTTTCAGCTTCTCAACTAATTGGAAAATGTCGGGAACGCACTCACTGACTTCAAAAATAATTTCATTTTGCAATTGCTGCTCCAAGGATGGAAACGAATGCACTTTTTATTAGTTGGTCCGTGTCAGTATGCTGCAACAGTTCTCGTTTCTTGTATATACATCCTCGCTCCCCCATATTTTTTTTGTCTCCGTTCCAGTGTTTCGTAGCATTCGGATTCTTAGAAATTCAATGAGCCTACTTTGAGTACCTTCTGCCTCGCCTCGAGCAATAACCTTAGGTATTGGCCCTGTGCCCTTATTGGCCCTCTCGGATGGTGGCAGATGTGCTTAACGCGCGCAGCTCGCAGTTGGAGTTGTGAGCTGCGCCTCCGAGGAAGTTCATCGGAAAGCCAATCATTTGCCATTCCCCAAATTCGAAATACTAAAATTACACTTTCTTCTCTGCGCTGCGTGCGAAATGCACGTAGAAAGTTGCGAGGGGTGAAGAGGGGGGGTCGACATTTTCACGCGGATGCATGATTGAAAAAAATGAGGGGGCAAAACGTGTAACGCGTTCGTTCTTCCGATTTCTTTTCTCCCCCACGCTTCTCTCGATCCTGGCCTGGGGCCACACGAGGGCGCCTCGCTGTTTGCACAAACGAAATTTTTGAAAAAATTCTCAAAGCGAAAAGATTTCATGCATGCGCTTGTCTGTCACGGCTTTTTAATGCAAATCCATTGTTTCTGGCTGCCTGTAGCCTCCAACCTTCTATATAGTCGCTAACGGAATTGGTGAGAATCTGGATGTTTCATTCCGCTGCAGCTGCAGATTTGCCGCAACTGCGGAGCAAGAGATGGAGAGAGAGAGAGAGAGAGAGAGACACTGAAGAAGGAATATATTGAAGAAGAATTGCGCAATATGCGCACACGTCGATGAATTACACGTGGCATTACGGTATTACACATGCCTGCGCAGGTGGAAATGAAAATCCCCGAAAAGCTCTCGGTAGAAAAACGAGGAAAATTGAAAACTAAAAAAAAAAGACACCTAATATCCCGACACCCAAATTTAATACCGACTGAATGGGGCTTTAAATAGTACGTTTGCTACGTTTCTCTTCCCATTTTATCGCAAAAATAATAATATGGCTTGTAATGTGCTCGCATGCGTGGCTCCAAGTGGTGCCAGCGCGATGCTCCAGAGGCCTTCGGTGGCGGTTTGAACCATGATTGCACGCTGGCGCTCGCGTGCTTCGCTCGACGTAAAATGGGGTGAATTGAAATTGACTTTTAATCGCAGGAAATCCGTTATTCCTGAAATATTTTCCGCATCTATCTTCCCGCACTTTTCGGAAGCAGTCTGCTGTCCACCGGGAGTGTGAACCCTCTCGTGCACGTGACGCCTGTGCGATTTTCAATAGTTTGCTCTTGGCTTTAATCCTTGCCTATGGGCGAAATAAATGGACACGTGGGTGGGTGTGGCTTCTCGGTTAAATCGGCATCAAGTTCATTCTGGAAACAGTCATGTACGACAAGACCTCAGAAGTTCTGAATGATGGAGGACAAAATTAGATTAGACTTAATCGATTCTATACCATTATGACAGACTTACGTATTACGAGTAGATAGGTCTCGCGAGCAGACGACAACCATGCAACTTGTCCAGGTCAGCCATGTTATGACACTTTCGATAGATAATTTTAAACGATAATACGGCATATATACATAATCTAAACGTCTACATTATTCGTTTATTTACTTGTTTTAGAAAATAAAGGAATTTTGAACTTTTGAATTACGCACACATAGAATGCATTTTGTTTAGATGCATTTAAAATTCCATAGGCGCCCAGATTGTTAAAATGTTAATATAAGCTTGGTCAAAGCGGGGCAGTAAAGGTGTGTACATGTATATAGCACACAACATGTCAATATATCGTAGCATCGTGATGACAGCGTATCGTACTTTTCTAAAGCAAAGTGGAGTCAATGCCCCTTTTGTGTCTGTTTCGATCGGAAGCGATGGTAATCTTAAATAATCTTGCATAAAAGATGAGTATAAACCCAATCTCCCAGTTCCGTTGATGACTACAACACTTTCGGCGAGGATATTTTCGTCTAAAATGTGTCGCGCTGACAACTCGCAAAGACCTGGAAAATGTTCCGTGGGTTTTACTACCGCCTTTCTCAAATTGTCGCTTTCGTCTCTCGGAAAGCTTGAATGTGTAATCAGCATTTTGAGAAAGCATGTCTTAATGGTAACATATTTAAGGAATGGTTGAATCTGCACGAACGCTCAGCCATAAAAGTATGTTGTTCGCGCAATGCGATGGACTTCATCTCTCCCCGTTCGCCTCACTCGTCAAAGCACCCTTGAGCTCATTAACCGAGTCGACAAATCCTAATTAGCTGATTATGGTAATAATTACGCGAGGCCACCCAAATGTTTTTGTAAGGACGCAAATGGCGCTGCGTCATGAAATCCAGAATGCATCCAGCCATACCGGTACATGGCTGGAACGCTTGTGAATCGAGTAAACAACGTGACGTCTACCTAAGGTTCACGAAAATAAACGTCAGACTTAAATGGTCGTCAGTGTGCATTCACTCATGTGCATTATAAAAAATTAGGCCACTTACAATTAATTAATGCTTAATGTATAGTACCCTGGATGCGCGTTTATCCAATAACGCCATTACTCGACGCTAATGCCGACATAAAACTTCTTTGTTGGTGTCTACGGAGCATGCAAAACTCGCTCTGGCAGTTCTGCCCAAACGACATTCCTGTAGCGCAGTTACCGAACCCTGGTGTTGGGCGCACTTTAATCTATATGCCGTTATACGTGGAGGAAAAGAAAAATGACTGCAGCCATGGGAGCTGTCTTCGGATGTCAGAAAACATGCATCAGAACGCGCAATTTGACCCCATCACGTGATTTCGGCGAAAGCTGACAACGTTGAGAAAACTATTCGAAACGAAACACGCGGAATGTCATCAACATGTTTTTGATCGACAATTCGACTGTATGCATGGTTTCGTGGCAGTTATGCTCTCGGGATGTTCTGACGCACCATTTCAAAACGTCGGGAATTCATCCGACCTGTTGGAATTAAACGGTTCAAGAAGTATGCAAAATGTTGCCAAACAAATGCAACGTGCATTTACGCTCCATGTGAAGTTTGACGTTTGGAAGATGTGCATATACCGCGCGATATTGTCATTAGAAATCATGCATCATTAATGTAACATAATTGGACGATGCAACCTCTGACCCTGAATGAATTGTCCTCGACTGCGATCTAAAAGCTCGACGTATGCCAGTGGATCCGAGCTATTTGTCATTCCAGATGATCGATGTAATGAAATAATACCCCGTTGAGTTCGTTTCGCAGTGATTCGATCTTTAGCCTCGGTTTGACTTCTCCTTATTGTTGTTATCATCGAAGCTGCGTAATTTTCAATTAATCATATACGTGTGGTTTCGAGCAATTGTCCTGCATCATCCGCAAATATTTGCCTTCATTTGAATAACATCGTCGGAGCGTCACACTTTGTTTCTGTCCACTTGGGCGCATGACAAAAAAGGGAATTCATCCTGTTGACTCTCACCGTGATGGATGACTTTAATTGAAGCTTTGATTGTTGGCTTTTAAAAATGTGCACTCCACTCTAATCACTGCATGCGCTGTGCGTGAAATTTTAGCGCTGGGACGTTTCTATAAACCTATGCGAGCATAAATACACCAACTAATGTATTTACTAACCCTGGGTTCGAGCCTTGATTTCAAAACAGGGGTTTATAAGTGCCGTCCGATTATATTTTACGAGATACTAATATTTTGACAAGTTAACAAATACACATGCACGTTAGGGTTCACGTTCAATTTTTTGTTTAGTTTTAAAGCCTTTATTATCCTTTGAGGTAATTCCCCTGAATCCTCGCTTAATTGAAATGTCATGCAAGCCAGAATCCGGTGCTTATTCGAGTAGTAAACCGCTATAATTAAAACGTATTATGCTAATTATAACAGTAATTCGTTGTTTACTTTGGAAAACTTAACAGTATATATCTTGTTGAAACTAATTAAGTTTTAAAAGTATGCGCTTCGTTTCTTTCTCTCGTGCTTCTTGAAAGTGATAGCCCAGTTGATTTACGGGGAATTGTTTACGCAAAACAAGATATCAAATGCACTAAGGTAACTTTCCATGTTTATGTATGGAAATCAGTTTCACAATCATATCTCGCAACTGTAAGCATGTTTGTGTTGAAGTTGAAAGTTAAGAGTTAGTGGATTAAAGGATAACTGTGAAATCTAAACTTTGGAGTTTTGGAGCTGATAAAGGCGTTGGGAGTTGAATTGGTCTGTTAAGTCACGTACGGTATGGATTAGATCTAGTACTCGCCGGTTAAAGTAAACTCTGTCAATAAGCTGGTAAGGATTACTCAACTTCCCATTGTTTCGAAGATCATCTAAGCCTCAATTTTTGGGATATACGATTTGGACAGCTTATAAAAGTCACGACTAAAAGCTTTCAATACGAAAAATATACATTTTTCCCAAACCATCTTTCTCAACTTTTCACTAGAATACACAGTTGTATAGCTAATCATAACGCTTTAAAGGCTATTTAATCGTTAATTTATAATGTATGCGTTTATCAATTGTTTAATCAGAAGATATGTACGGTGGTAACGAACTCGACACTTTCAGGACATATTTCTGAAGTTTTCAGAATAAGTTAGATTATATTGCAGTTCATTTTAAAAGGGTTTCAGTAAAGACAATACAAAAATATCGCCATATTGAATAAATACAACTAACTTTACATAATCTTGCCACGGTTGAGGTAATCATTCTAATATTGTAATGTACACGTACGACAGGTTCTTTCAAATTTAATCCAAATATAGTGGTTGTGAAATAGAGGCATGCTTCTCCGCCTGACTTTGGAGCTTTGCATGATTGCCTTAGAAGATTTCGCAGGGGGCAAGCAAAGCGAGGGTGGTTTTAGTTAGGATAAATGTATTTTCTTTTATTTCTTCTAACAAGGTTGTGGTAATCATTCTAAAATTGTAATGTACACGCATAGCAGTTTCTTTTAACTTTAGTCAAACTATACTGGTTTTGAAAATTTGAGGCATGCTTCTCCGCCTGACTTTTGAGCTATGCATGATTGCCTTCTCTGATTTCGCAAGGGGCAAGCAAAGTGAGGGTGGTTTTAGTTAGGATAAATGCATTTTATTTTATTTATTCTAACAAGGTTGTGGTAATCATTATAATATTGTAATGTAACGCACAACAGTTTTTTTCAACTTCAGTCAAACTATAGTGGTTGTGAAAATTTGAGGCATGCTTCTCCGCCTGACTATTGATTGAGCTTTGCTTGATTGCCTTCGTAGATTTCGCAGAGGGCAAGCAAAGTGAGGGTGGTTTTAGTTAGGATAAATGCATTTTCTTTTATTTATTCCACGCGTAAGCTAGGCAATGAGAATCTTCAATAAAGTGGAGAATTGCTTAGGAACGAAAATCGGCTTTCAACTAACCTAAACACGTAGCAAATGACATCTTAAAAACATTATGAGGGTGAATTTATAGGCGTAAATATGTAATGCGCATATGCATTATGTTTTCATAGAATTTTAAACGAAGATTTGAGGATGGGGGTCTATGACATAAGGAACTATAAATTAGGCTTTATTTAGGAAGTCTCGGCGAGGAAGCTTAGACGGAATTCTTAAAAACCATTACACCGAGACGTGATTTATTATTAAGCCAGATCTATGTGGTGCATATAAAAAGGGGATTTCAAAGGATTAAAAAATGATATCTAATTTTCTCGCTGCGGGCCTGCGTCCCAGATATACATCATTCGGTGTTATGACTGCGTTTTTACCCATTGTTGATATTTATGGGATAATGGGTGAGCACAATGAAACTCGAGTCAGGACTCGCGTATCCTTTGCGTGGCTTCTGAAACATCATTATAAAAACTGGAGACGAAAAATAACAACAAAAAAATCACTTCGTTATTCGAGTCGCTCAGACTCAAAAGACTAAATCGAAACGGTGGAAAAAACCGAGTTGTTCCCATTGGAATTTGGTTTGGCCATCTCCTGGTTTTTGAGGGATTTTTCTTGCGGGTCTTTGCATAAATCTGCTTGTTTTGCCTCCGTTTTTTTTTGCGATTTGCTATTCTTTGATTTCCCATTGGGTTGGCCTTTTTGGGTATGACTGGAGGACATGTAAGGTTATAATGGTATGCACTTTTCTAAATACACGAGGCTTGTATATAGACCTAAGACGAGTCTTGCCATAAGATTTGCTGCGCAACCTCAAATAATATAATCCTTTAAGGAAATGTAAAAAGATCAGAATCCACGGCCATGGGAATCAATAACATGGAAACTAGTGCTGGAGCATCATCGTGCAGCATTTTAAAGAGCTTTGGTGGTCATCTCCATGCCACGCTTGCCCTGTATCATTGTTAACACCCATATCCTACAATTGGCCAACGAGCTTTGGTGGAATTTCTTCCCTATAGGTGGCGCTAAATTAATCAAAGCATCAAACGGTAATAGAATGCTTTTTAGCTTTAAAAGGAATATACTTTTTTTTCTAATAATAGTACTACTGTGGAACTTCACTATGACGAACTTGCTTCATACGAATTTCCGATAGTACAAACTAATTTCCAGTCTACGTCCAGTCCTCGAAGAAAAAAGTATTTCGTTTAAGACGAATTCTGAATCTGTATATAACACATTTTCGGCTAAGAAGAATGCATTTGCTAGTTTCCAGGCCTTCGCGCTATGTTACGTTAAAACTCACTTTAGACAATATTGTGAAAATGGTACGTTAATATAACGAGGATTTCCACGGCAAACGTTTCAGCACATTTACACGGGGTAGGAGTTGATCCGAGCTTCGACCAACTAAGGTTTAAACGAACACATTTTGCCAATTCTTCTTAACGAGGTTCCACTGCATAGACGAAAGTATTTGCTATTTGCATGTACTGTACATAACCACGAAAATTAAGCAATTGAAAGAAGGGTATACAGATTACCTATAACAGTAGTTTTTCATCTCTTTTTTCTGATTTCCTAAGATTTTTGGGTGACTATTTGCCAATTTTTTAGTCTTGTTGTCAGTTTTTTTCGCTTATTTGGGAAACACATTGTGTTCGCCCACGTGATATATGCATTATTCTTATCATGAATAGAGCATGAAATAGTTGCGTACTATTTTTATTAGCATAAAATGGGGCATTATTTATGAAGTTGACTGGGAAGTTTAATGAAATGCTGAGGGATTGGCAGGCAGACGATTAAGATTATAAATACAGTGTATAGAAAGAAGTATGTAAATCACAACACTGTCATCTCTAAGTCATGCGAGCACCTTCGGGGTCCCTGGCATGAAGGCACTTTATTGGAGGGTGGAGTAGCCACGTAATTTATGATTTTGTGCATTATTGTTTATATTAATTCGCTCTTCCAGACAGGATGTATAAAAATTATTGTACCACGCCTAAGTTTTTATTAATTTGCTATATTGTGCGGTCACGAGATGTTCGTTCGCCAAATTACCTCATAGTTTTTCCTCGTTTGTTCTCTGCACTTTTGCTCGTTATATCTCGCTATATGCGCTGGATCGAAGATTTCGCACTTTCCTCAAGTTTTCATTACAACTATTTAAGGAAATTCAACTTTACTTACACGTAAATCTGAAATTAAGAAGAAAGCTTAAAGAGTAATGAAAGAGTTCTGGTTCCTCGCGAATTTCATCATCATATTTTAAAAGCACTGTATCTGCATTTTATCACATCTTCAATTACAACTAATGCACATTTACTGTACGTACACCAAAGAAAGGGAAAAAGAAACGCGTATAGACACAGCCTCTTACCTATTTCGAATTCAGCCACTGTTATAAATTTGATTAGGCTAATGCAAAGCATCACAGCTAAGTAATATAATTTCGGGGAAAAAAATGGTACAATAAATTTTATCTCGCAGTTTTTGGCTGTGTGCATTAACAACTCCAGCGTTTCATCCGCTTTTTGTAAAGGGATGTTGAAAAAAAATATATTCCTGAAAATAAAGTTTCTTTCCACATAAAATGTTCACCCGGAAAATTAGCTTTGCATTCAAAGAACATGATTTTTTTGTTGCTTTATCTAGATTTTCTGTAACGCGCTTTTAACTTAAATAAACGCAGGTTTGTTTAACTTCTTTGAATCTGAATTTAAGATACAAAGATGTTGCATTACTTTTCAAAGGAACGCTGTAAAAGAGACCTGAATGCTGTTTGTTTGACTAAAATTGGCATAAGTTAAACTTTCTACAAATTGGAAAAGTAAAAAGTGTATGGTTTACATATTCTTTTCACGCTTCAAAAGTGACACAACTCAACATTTTCATTTTGAGATAAAGCATATTTTAATGCAATGTGAAAAATTTGACAATAACATTTATCCGAATCTCTATGGTAATCTCAGGAAATGTCGTATTTACTGAATATAGCGCTCATTCCGCTTGATTTAATAGTCATATACCGGAAATTGTCAATTGTTGAGTTATGTCACTTTTTGAAACAGGTTGGGATCCAACAATAATTACAGAATTCACCTTGCTTGATAATTAATATTTCAATTTATTCTTTTAATTTTTATGGTCTAAAAATGAACATCGCATCGCTCGCACTGTTTTCCTTTTTAAATTTCTCCGAAACGTTTCCTAGTTATGTACATTTTTCTGGCAGTTTCCACGCCGTCTGGCGGCCGGAGCCCGCAAATGCCTCAACATGACTGTTATTGTCGGGCATTTGTCACGTGTCTTTTGCATTTCAATTACATAGTATTAGGGTTAAAGTAGTAGTAGTTTCTCTCAATAGATAATGTAAATTTCTAATTTCTCAGTTTCAAAATTGTGTTTCCCAATTTGTTTTAAGGTGTTTAAATGTTTATCATTTTCGGTTTTGTGTAATTACCGAATTGTTACGCATTTTAATTCCACCACCTCACTTGTAATTAATTACAATAATCGTAACATTATAGCATCAACGCATCTCCGGATGAAGGTCAATGGGTGAAACGGTATAAAACGTCATAATTTATACGGTCATCAAAAATCTCGCAAATTAATGTTTTTTTGGAATGTGCAGGCATGAGCCATGCTATCGAGTTTGCGTTGCCGACCACCAGGTGGCGTGGAAGCGGAATAATGCCCATTGATTTTGTCACATCTAAGCCATTGCAAGTAAACTTTGGTCCACTAGAGTGGACCAAAATTTAATGGCTCGATGACGTCACGTGAATGCGACCAGCAATAAGGCAAATCGGCTACCACCAGTAGGCGCTTGCTTTTCGAACAAGCGCGCAGTAAAATAGGCACGCAAGATTTTATGGGTTATAGTAAAAGCTAATGCGCTCATTTTATGGATTTGTAGAGTCGGGAAAGAAGGTGAGACCAATTTCCATTCCGTTGTTCTTGCAGAGTGGCTGATTTGCAATTCTCGGCGCAATGCATGATCTCATGCAGCTAGCGGCCCCTCGAAAATACGGCTTCTCGGGGATTTCGCATAAAATGTTTTCGCTATATATTTCACGTTCGTTTCAATCGTGAGTGACGACCTTTTTAAGTGGTCATCGGAACATTTCTGATGCCATTTTTGCCCGCGTTATTCGCGCGATCGCTCCTCCTAATTTCCCCGAATACCCTTTCTGGGAAGTGCGCAATCCTCCGCAGCACCATCGACTTCCGCTTAATGCTCCGGTGCCGGTGAAATATGTCGTGTTAACAACAATAAAGCAACGTCCGTCGCGAGAAGGCTGACCCCAACCTCTCGACAACATTCGAAAAAAAAAATTGCATCCTCGATCGCCAACCCAAAGTAACATATCATGTATAATATAGCCAATAATGTGCCAAATAGCTTATAGGTCGTCCCATAAAATTGCATTATTTACTACGCCATTGAATATTCGGCGAGTCCGGTCATCCGAAAATGGATTTTTATCTCCGAGCTTGACCGACGAAGGCCAACATGTTAGGCGGCTTAAAACGACGTGGCCGGATTCAGCTGCGGAGAAGACAATAAAAGAAGCGATGAAGCTGAAGGGAAAATGCTGGACACTATTATAAACACGGTGTGGCGAGCACGATGTACAAGCTCGTCTTGACCGTTGGGGAAGAACGAATGACCGCATATGCAGGTGGGGTCCATCTGGCGCAATAGAAACCCCAAAACTGACCGTGGTGGTCATCTCATTCCCCACCCCCCACGATGACATTTTTGCAAAGCTTCTCTATTCTTCGTCGTCGTAGGATTCATCCTTGATGAGTGATAGGCTCGTCGTTAGGTTATTGATTCCCAACTCGATTGCCTACCAAACACAATAACCCCTCAAGAAAAGATGAGACAATTACGGCATCAAATGGGTTCCCATAAGAACCAATAAGATGTATGGAACGAGGCAAAAAAAATATCCAAAAGATTCGACAGAAGGAAACCGAGAGATGGGAAAAAAACTGAAGCAATAGAATGAAAAGTAAAGAGAAAGCTGGTAGAGAAAAATGAATAAAAACAAGCCAAAATAAATAACAAATGAAAACGCCGAATATTATTCTCGAAAAAACATGCCATTGCCATGCTGAATGCTCGAGAGTGTATTCCTAATGGCTGCGCCTGACAAGGCTTTTAAAAAGAAAAAGATTTTACCCCCAGGGAACATTTCTTATACTGTATTTGACTAGGTTTTATGTGTTTGTGACAGTGCGGCTCTGCCGTAGATTTTCTAATGTCCTCATAGTCTGACCTTCTAGGACTGTTGCACGAGCTTAATGGATATGAACACGAAACGATCACATTTTTTTTGCGTGCAGATTTAACTCACTCTCAACTCTGCCAGAACTAATTCTTTTCTTAAAAGTTTCTTTGTTCAAACACATTTTAATATAGCACTTTCGTATGCAGTTGAATTTTTTACCCACTCTTGAAAGCGAGGGAATATGGGAGGAATTAAGCTTCTATTTCTGCTTTTTTTTTTTTTGAAAAATAAAGCACTTTGCGTCCATTTTTAATGTGCTGTATCGTGGAATGTTTGTCGTGGAAACGGCGACGAATTACGCATATTCTATAGAGGATACTCAGAGAGAAACTTTGCGAATCGCGCATTGGTTTACGATTGGTTGAAACATTACAATGTTTACGAACGGCGATAACCTTGAGTATAACAGATTGAAGTAATAATGCAAAATGTACAGTACATGTCGACTACGGATAGGTACATGTACGTGTAATCAGACAGACGCTTCGCAAATCGTACTTTGACAGTGGCAAACTCAAGCGTGTAAAAATCATTTGTTGGATTGTCAATAGCCAGAACCTTGTGTTGCCAACAAATAAAAGGAATAATACAAAATGTGCGTGTACTACTTGCAGGTACAATCTCGTCAATGGGCTGATCAGACAGACGCCACCCGAATCGTACTTTGGCAGTCGCAAAGTCAAGCGTGTAAAAAAAACCGTTACTCTTAAGTGGATTGTATAAGCAGCGATAACATTGAGTGATTTTTTAACCAATGCAATGTCTAGTTTGTTCACCTGACTCACGACTGCCAAAGTGCGTTTCGCAAAGCTTCTGTATGAGTACTCCCAGTGTATAACAAGGGAAATCTCTACAGTCCAAATTCTGTCATTAATCACATCACAATCCGCATTCGTTTCTGGTTGTTTTTTTTTAAAACAAAGGAATACAATTTTTTTGTTGAGTGGAAAAATTGAATTCCACGACTTCCTAGGCCTAATTTAATAGCGGGCAAGAGCGATGCACGAAACCATCAACCGCTGCTTTATTTCAAGCATCACAATTAATGGTGAATGGAAATGTTCCTTGAAAAATCGATAATCCAAATGTAAGAGGATTTTGTTGTCCGCGCGTGTTCCGCTGCGCCTCGCATCGGAACAAAAAAAAGTACGTAGACGCGAGGCGAGAGCACCTGATTTCATCATTTATAAACACTTTAATCAGTCCACATATCAATTATTTCCCCTCTTCAAACGGGGCATTCGTGATTTCATCTTTAATGCGTTTTTACGATGCTGCGTTAATTCGTTTTGCATGTTTGTTATGTCGATCACTCCGCATTGTTGGGCGCTCTAGCTCGATGGAATACTTTCCAGCATGGACGTGCCCTCCATCAGAGCCTCCGCGCTTAATTCAATATCTGATGGCATTGTTGGGAAATGGTTTACTATCGCGTTTTATCCGTTTTCGAGCAACAGTAATTAGCTCGTAAAGGATCGTGACTGTTAAATACGCTGGTAATTTGGATGGGGAAAAAATGGGATTTTGGGACGGATTGTGGCGCGAGTTGGCAATCATGTTAAGTGCAACATATTTCCAAAATCTAAACCGTGGAATTAGCACGCAGCAAGTGCGGATGAGAATTAACCTTTACGTGTCGTGTATACAATGCGTCTTCTTGATATTTCCCAAATAAACTCCTCATGCATTTTACGTGTAAATTGTTCGAACGTGTTTGTGCATGTAAATTGAAGAAGTTTGTTTAAACATGTAAAGCATGTGTTTTATCAGATTTTTTTTTGTTTTTTTGTTGCATTTGTTTGACTATAGATGTCTTTTGATGAGTTGATAAAACATGACCTTGATGTATTTGAGACGGTCAATCGGTAACAATTAGCAAGGTCAGACACAAATGTTTCGACAGTTTTCAGTAGGAAAATTTTGCCATTTTTCCATTTATTTTTGTTTACGTTAATTTGAGTTTTTTTTGTACAATAACACTATTCTTGCCATAATTGCAACACCAAGATTCCTCCTAATGACAGTGAAACTTATGACAATCGTGCTTCTATTCTTAAATTACTTGACTTTAGTAAGTAGTTGGAAATTACATTCGGAATATCACGCGATACATTTCCAACCATATACTATACACTTCCTGTCCATCAGCAAATCCTCATTAATACTTAATGTTTCTCCATTACCTGGATCCTCCGCAGACTGCTTCGACATCTAATGCAGTTTGCGAATATAACAGACGCTAACCGAAGAAAGGCACACGACGCTGGTAGGCTCCAGTCGGAGCACGCTTTAATTTCTCGTCGAATGTATCGTTTCTAATGAATCCGATGTTATTGAATGTAAACATGACTTTCAATCCGGGCATACGGAATTTGGTGTTGCCATCTACGAAATTTGAAGTGCGGTTTCAAAACCGCATAGGCACATGATTTCTGTCGTGAACTAGCCTTCAGAACATGACAGCATAAGTCTAGTTTTGGTCACCATGCAGCCATTCTAGAAGCGTTCGGTTCCCGAGGTCCCCGAACACGAAATAACAGCCACGATGGCACGCTAGTAATGCGGATAATGGTTGGCCATAATGGTCCTTCCTTCCAATATTGGTAAATAATTTTCGTTTTATACATCTCCGATGAATTTCTCCGCATACCGCGCGAACCTCTTTTTCAATTTGGAAATCCACGCAACCTGCCATGGCGTCTAGACGCTATTCATCCCAATTTTCAAAGTTCGGTTCCACGGCATTGATCAACCTGCTGATCGCGCAGATGCCAACACACGCTTACTTGGAATTTCGTTAACATTCATCCCAAAGATGCAGATGCTGCATCAGGAGGATCCACGGACACGCGCGGATACTGTTTCGTGTTTCCGACTTGCTTTTGATATATTGCGTCGAGCGAGCGTCTTTCCTGCTATCGAATTTTTCTTTTCCCTTACAATATACACGATATAGGTTATTTGACCCCAGTTTCTGTTTAAATTTCTGGCTTTTTTTGTGTGTGTCTGTGTGTGTGTGTGCGCAACAACGCGGAGGGACGCGAAACCGAATTCGGACAGTGAGCTCTGCTTGGCGAAGGGATTTTTATGGTCTCGGATCTCAAAACTCATTAGATCTTCGAGATTTATGGGATCAATAAATCACCCGAAATCGTCGAGAAACCAGGAATTTAGTAATCTCGGTAGGAGCCAAAGCACGAGTTGGAAAGGAAAAGCAAATGGCGAGAAATTCAAAATTAAAAATGAATATTTACGGGCCTGTAGGCCCGTGATTCATATATTACCTGTGTGGGTTGTTTTTATTCTAGTTGAATTCAGACAATTTTAAGCACATTGTATGAAATCGATGTATTGAGAAGGTTGTGGGGCGCCTACTAATGTACCTTTTGTTGAACTTGAAATTTGTCTTGAAGATCATTGGAATTGTAGGTTGCATTTTTATTAATAACGTCATGGTGGTGGTTTAAATTAGAGAAATGGTAAGCGTTCTTTCGTGATTACAAAACATCAAACGTATTTAAATTCGGACCAACAAAAACAAATTCAGGAAAAAATTGTTTGTGCTGCCCCTATACAGAAGCTTTTGTTTTCTAAATGTGATGACACTAAAGCCATACAGGAAAGCATACTATTTTCCTCCAGTTCATGTATTTAGTTTTCCACCAAACAAATTTTATTTTGTGGAAATATAAATGACAAACGCAGGGAGAATTTATTGAGAAATAAATGTTGCAGAATTTGCAGGGTCCTTAAAAAAAGATTTTCCTGATAACTATTTTGTGTTAAGGTCTGATTCTAAATCCGTTTGATGTTTTGTACTCACATCACGTCAAGTTCGAGCAAAATAGTTCTAATGTTTTTATGCATAGAAGAAGTGTTTTATCTGAGTATATGTACATGTTATGGTTTTTCCGTTTGAATAAACTGCCTCGATCGTTAATATAAAAGTGGAGGTTTTGCACAAAAATCCGTTTATAATTTTGGGGCCAGCACTTAACAATGCATCGGAAGTAAGGGAATTGAGGCTGGATTAAACGACTTTTCACGTAATTTCATTTCATTCTAACCAGTAACACTGATATACGCCTTTATTATACATTACCATTTTTACTGCAATTACTAATTGTAAACGGGACAACCGTTTTTAACCAAACGGTTACTCAATATTTATGTCACGTACAATGAAATGGAACGCATCAACAATGAAGCTTTCGAACACCCTGCATATGGAACATCAGGCGCAAATGCGCAGCAATCTAGCATTATATTGCATTTTGCACTATACGTACGCATGTATATTATCACTTATGCAGCAAAATAAAACGACCTTTGACCGCCTCGCACGGGGCTTCTACAAATATGGATTCAGCAGCGGCATTTGCATCCCCGATATAGATTTCAGCGGCAACGGCACGAAACGCGAACCTTTGCAAATGTTTCGGTGCAAGTCATACACGGAGGTAACAGATGGTAGACTTAACTCACCAACTTTTTTGTTTCACCATGAGCAGTTTTTTACTTTTGACTTTTTTTTTTTTTTTTTGGCACCCTTCGCTTTTTTTTTTTCTGCTATTCTCGCGTCGCGCGATTTGGTGCCATACCCTAGTTTTCCTAGGTGAAATATGCATCGACATTGAAAATGAACCCTGTCGACGATGACAAACGATACGATAATTAACGTGCCCGATAGTCACACGTTGCCGAGTCGCGCATATTGCCTACGAGAGTCTGAGCCCCCCATCGCATATCGGGAGTACCCCCCTTCCTCCAGCGCGCCCCCCTTCGGTGTTAACACGCACGACGTGTCCAAAACCCTAACATGTTCCCGAATGCAATATGTATGGCCCGTCGGCACGCAACTGGGTCGTTGCAGACACGCCATGCTTCATCAATTGTTAAAAAATATTAAAGGAGAACGGATATGAAATATAGCCTTGGTGTCGAGTCGTACGTTAATGGCAGCGCCATTGTCGGTTTCGTAGGTTGATTAACCATTGGCTCTGGATGGGCAGTTAAAAGTGACCATTTCGCAATAATCTCTGGACATTTTATTTCGTTTCGATGTATGCGCACCTTTAATGAAAAAAAAAACTGATTGCAAAGTGATCGTAAACTGAAAACGGAAGGTTAACTTGTTGCAAACTGATGGACATTGATCGCAAACTGACCACTGGAGGTACACTGATTGCAAAATTGGCGGAAACTGATCATAAACTAAAAAAGAAAACCCAGATGGTGAACTGTTTGTAAACTGACCCTAAACTGAAAACATAAAAGTAAACTGCATGTTGCAAACTGACGGAAAGCGATCGTAAACTGGAAACTGATGGTAAAGTGATATGGACATGGTACTAAACTGGTAGCTATATAACATGTGCAACCGAAATGCTTACGTTTTCAAGCGCAAACTTAGATGTTAAAACGAAAAAAAAAAAAAAAACAGAATCCATCTGATCCTCGGATGATAAATTGAAATTTCGCTCCTTCGAGGAATGAAATTTGAGAAAAACGAAAGCTTTGATCTCTACGGGTTTCTTACGAGCATGAACAATTCATAACTTTTGAAAAACATGAGGAAACGAGAAAAACGTTTACTTGGACAGTATGTTGTTGTTTTTAACCGTTATTGTACTTTGTGCTATTCCGAGGGACTCCTTAGATGTTCAAACATTAATAAAGCGTTCTTGTTGGTACGGCACATTTAGAAACTACATACTGTGCCGATATAGCTTCTCGAATATCTTTTGTGAACTTTTTAAAAAATGCAAATATTAGTTTTGGTAAGCTTTACCAAATTTCTTTTTATTACAACTTCGTTTTATTTCAAAAACCTAATGAGAGAAACGATTTAAAATAAAAGAATCATAAAGATTTACAATAACAAAACATGCAATCTATAAAAAATGAATAAGGTAATATTTTTCTTCTAAAAAAAATCATCTCTGGTAGTTCTGAATAGCTAACCTGGCCTTTTACATCCATTTATTCGATGCATTCTATTGACACTACTACCAGTTTCATATGAATAAGTTAGCAAGTAAAAGCAAGTAAAACTAAAAAAAAACTATCTGTAAATATTTTCTCTTCTGCCGTACAGCTGTAGAAGTACTTCAGTGCACATACTACACTGTATATACAATATACAGTATTTATATTCATGTATCTGTTCGTAATGCATGTACCCAGACAGTGCCGTGCTCTACTGCTATAATCCATAGTAATTTATATTAGAAGAACAATTTTTCCACTAGTAATTGCATTAATTTTTGACTTCGAGGAATGTTATACCATACTTTTCAAAATGAGGAATTTTGATGAGTTCTCCAATATAATCAGTATAGTCAGTATAATCACTGACTTTTTACTTTTATTCCCTATGCTGTACATGATAAATTATTTTTTTGTGATACATGTTAATTTGCAAGATCTTTCTCTTGCCTCAGCCCCTTTTGGAAAAAAAAATGTTTTTGCATCTTGCACTACTTACAACCTAGCTCATACCCTTACAAAAATACCATTTGTTAATTGCGCATTCATTGAAATTATTGAAAGGCTCATGTTACGTTTTCGCTTTACAAAAATTGTAAAAGATTAAGAATGCTAACTTAACAGTGTAAAGTAGTAATTTAACTCAAATCCCTCAGCATCTCTGTTTATATATTCGTGTGACCCTTTTTAAATCTTGGAAGGAAATCGTGCTGTACTCATTTTCTTCCCTTATGATTTCTTAGAGTGCTTTTACTTTCGAGATTGATAGTCCATTTAATATTTTATTTATGAAAATTGGAATAGACTTTTATATTAAAAATCAGAATTTATTACGTTTTTTTAGATGTTTTACACCAAAACAGGTGGGTTGCATTCTGATCGAAGGCAAACTGATCCTATGGTGTTTTTTTTAATATTTGGCACCACTAATATCTCATCTTACAATACGGTTTCTAGAAGCAAAACACGACATATTGCTGTTATTTTCAATATACTCGTTAAGAGTACTTTTAACATACAAGTGAATTCGAATCCACTTCGAGGTTTAACATTAAACTTCCCAAGCTATTTTCATTCCGTATAGAACTGTTAGACCGTTGGGAAATATGTTAAAACAAAATGCTAAAATTGAGTAGGCAATTTTCCTGCAAATGCCCTAAAAATAAATTAAATCTGAGCCATTTTTACAACTTTGCGGTAATGACTTTAATTCTTGCAATCCAGTTTTTATTATCTCATATTTAAATGCCGCTTTTCTACGTTGGGCTTGATAAAAAACGAAGATATTAAACTAAAAAAAATGAAAAAGCTTCTTAGTGCATGTTTGCCAAATCTCTGGAGATTCGTGGAAACGGGCCTGAGTCTCGACTTAATGCGAAAGCTTTTAAAAGTTGCGAGAGTGGTTTAATTTCCACGGACACGTGATATGGCTTATAAGCTGAGCGTCAAGAAAATGGAAACGGAGCAAACAAATCTCCAGTAAATTAACCTTTATTAAGCTTGTCTCAACTTTTGGGCTCATTTCGATTGTTTCTAATTTTCTTTGTCAATCAAGCGGAAGTAGTACAGTGCAGTGTTTACGGAGATAGCTAGACGGGGCAAATTGCACCGTGGAAATTGCAGGAGGCTTTTGAACTACAAAGGGACAAAAACAAACATCAGCAGTCAGACTTTAACAGCAATGGAATACGTCGTATATGCCACGAAGAGATGCGAATCTGGACGATAAATGTTGCCAGAGCGGTCCTAATAACCGGATTGCAACATGTACATTAGGACAAGTACCCAATTTCACGTCAGCTTCGTATGGCAACCATTGTTTATATGTCAGTTCCAATGCGCTACCATGCCGAGTGTACATTGTTCAGCCATCTACGATTGTGCTTCACTGAATAGAGCGAGCTACGTTGATAAGCCGTATAGGTCTTCGCAAATGTTCAACTTGATTAAATTAACTTCTAGATTAATTAGAATGGAAATAATTCTGCATGCCCTGTATAAACTCGAAATAAATGACTGGGATGAACTAAGCAGGTTGCCCGAAAATAAAGCTACAATTGGTTTCATTGGCATGGGTGCAATATGTGCCCGCACCAGGTTTTGCCAAAGTCGCTACAAGAATTCGAATTAAAGATGCCAAATTTCTGATGTAAAAAGGTGGAATTTTAGAATCTTAGGACGAAAGATGTGATTTTATTTGCGTTCTAATTTGATCGTAAGACTCATAAAGCATTAATTTACGATGTGTATTTCTGCTTGATATAATTCAAAGGAAGTGCCAAAGAACATCGTATTCTTCTGCAAAACTGCAAAACAACTACAGTTTATTAACTTTTTTCACTCTGAAATCAAGTATATGAACAAAACAGTATAGTGAATATACTGAACTTGTGCAGGCACACGTAGATGAACAGGAACACAAATTGAAGGTTATCGTTATCTCGCCTTAACAAAATTCCCGGATGTTTGAAAGAACTCTAAAAATTGGTAAAGATTTCAACGAACAATGTGATACAGTCATGCCATTGTTCATGTTTTAATGCAATTAATTTTCACCTATGCATTCAAACAATAGCTAATTAACTAACATTTGAATTCAAAATGCATGCATTGATTTTTTACTTTTTATTTTAACAAATTCGATTAATTCTCTAATTTTGTAACTGGATTAGTTGGTTCTGAAGTTTTTGAAAATATTCTAGTTTGGAAGAAATTAATTTAAAAGAATGGAAATTGAAAAAAAGCGTGTACTCGTTCATGATACAATATGCTTCTACTAATAATAACAGTACCAGTATAATGGAGCAAGTTCGCCGAAGTAGAGGCACTTAAGGCAAGGCAGCAAAACAGTGACTAGCAGCAACCCTTGTGCAGCAATTGGAGTTTGAATAAGACTTCCGGATGGACTCGCGTATATTTGAGATTTATGGCATTCGCCAAGTATGGGGTGCTATAGGGAACCCTACTTCACTTTAGCGAACAATTATGGAAAAGGAAAGTTTTGAGTGAGATATGAAGAGAGCAACAAGATTGTGCGAGCAAAATTAAGATGTTAAGAGAATCAAAGTGGAAATTTCATTTCCTCGCTCTCTGGGAGCCAATCGTATATGTGGCTGCCAATAACGACTCAACTTGAAGGGTCAATTCGACCTGCACATTTTCGGGTTGAGTGCATTTGGAAAGTTCATTTAGACGGCGATGTAAAGTTGGGTCCGCTCATTTCTGCCACTTGTGTCCAAGACAGCATGCATGCATGGCTCGCGCCACCCCTATCTAATGGCTGTGTCATAAAAAGCCGCACTGACCATCATCTCTTTCGAGTACCACCTTCTCGTGGCAGGGGTGTGACAGCTATTGAAAATACGCACTTATGTGAGATTGAAAAATAGAAGCAGGGGGATGCGTCAAGGTGAAGGAAGAAGATTCATCAAATTCATTTCAAACTTATGGTTCTCACCATCTTTCGTGCCATTTCTAGCTGCACACCTCCATTCTTGGGCACCGTTCTTGATTTGTTGATTGTGATACGTGAATTTTTTTTAACATTTTTTTTCCTCGAAAAATGAAAATGTGCATAAAATCACTTACTTGAAACGAAATTATCATCGTCATAACGAAAACCCATTCTGATAAATTAAATCAGGATAGCTATTTCCATTTTTGCTTCCCTAAAACATGATATATACAGTATACTCAATTTAATTTATTGCGGATATAAGCTTAATTATTTTAAAATGTAAATTTGTTCTTCATCTGAAAACATTTCATATAAGATGGATTCCTTAAAGCATGTTGTTATGCAACTAGGACACAACATTTCCTATATGACTTAGATGAATTTGTCTCGAATCATATTAAATAAAGTTACATTCAAAGAACTTTAGTCATTACTATCCAGTAATATTGTTCAGTATTACACTTTAACCCCTTCATTCACTGCGGTTACCATTGTAACCAGCGATTCAAATTTAAATTCAGCAAACAAAATGGACATCGGGCTGCACTGCAATGCTTCAGTGTATAG
>JAQGBX010002180.1:0-21384 GCA_034698745.1 Megaphyllum sjaelandicum | reverse complement strand
GGCGATAAAGGTCAGCTAAATCTAACTCCTGATCGCATAAAAGGGGTTAGAAAATCAAACAACAATTTTTACCCGGGTAAGGCCGGGTATTACCGCTAGTTGTCCATAAATATCACGTTGAAAATGGCATATTTCAGGCACAAATCGTAGAAAACGTAGCCAAATACGCATGATAATATATTTCCAAAATGGCGTTGGATATAAATATTACAAATTTGTGACTTCATACAGTAGTAAATTATGATAAAAGATTAATTGCATTCTGAAGAAATTAAAATGAAATTGTAAAAGAATCAGGACTCCATACCTAAGCGTTAGCCTACTAAAGGAGCTGGATTGCTTAAAATAACTGCATTTTTCGGAGAAATAGCGCAGCATCCGATGATCCATGAAAATATTTTCTTAGAGAAAACAACTTTTTCTTGATTCTTCCAAGAAATAAAATCGCACTTAGCTTCTTTCACCGCAAAAGTTAACTGACATTAATAAAAATAACACAATACAGTATATTGTTTATAATTTAATATGCAGCTAAGGGAAATTTAGAAACTATAATGGACAACTCTCGATGGTTAGTAACGGCGAATTTGATTGGGCCAAAAAATCTGCACTTGTGTACACTGAGTATACGTTTCTGCACTCGTTTCAATCGGTTGGGCAACATGCATACTTCAGTGTAGTCAGTGCGCCCTGCGTTCCGTGTTCGATTGGGTTCACTACGTGCAGTGAGTGTACACGGACTACACTGACGAGAGAATCGGTGTAGTCAGTGTATCCAACATGGCGGACCGGTGACGTCATGAGCTTGCACGGCGCCAAAAATTTCACGAGTTTCGGTTGCACTGCCTAGCCCAATGAGAATTCCATGGAATTTCAAGTAGCGTGTTAAATTTAACATTGGTAACGAAGTTCTCTGCGTGCCATTTTGATGAACTCACATGAAGTCACGTGAGAATTACGTAAAAAGCCCTTCGTTTATCAAACACTTGAACGTTAATTAGGTCAGTGAAACGATCTTCATGAAATTGATCGCACGGAAGCGAGCAATCACTCATAGCTTTCGTGTAATGAACGATTGCTCCAAATCAGGGTGAAGACAAGTCAAACGAACCCCAGACCACCGCAAGATGGCGTCGTTTTCAATACGGACATGTACGCAATTTGATTTGTTTCAATTAACCCCGAAACCAGATGCTTGCCACACAATGTGGGGCATATATAAAGGTGCCTGTGAAACGTGGTCGTATCACATTTCGTAAAGCAAACACACATTTGAAATGCGATATCGATTGAAATGCTGTTTTGTCTATTCTTTCTCGGTAATTCGTGATCTTATTCCAGATTATTTACAGGGTGACTTTTCCAGTTAAATGTGACGAAACATTCGCTCTAGGAATAGAGTTCAAAATATGACGGAATGATCGACCCAAAACAAATTCTTGATCCACATTGCAGTTTTGTCAAAACTTTTGTATCTTGGTAAACAAAACAATATCAACACACGTCTGATAACATAAAAATGCTATTAAATTCAATACAGCATTGTCAAGATATGACCCAGCATCTGGTAAAATTTCTGAATTCTCCAGAAATTGTATAAAGATGATGAAAATATTTATGGTAACCTTTTTTTTAGTTTTTTTTTTTGGTCAAGGAAAAATGTTAAACAATCGAGAAAAGATGAAAGAATTCCTGTAGCATAATAGGCCCACGGAGAGCGTTGTATATGCGCAGAATAGACGATTTATTGGCGACATGGATGAATTGCCATAGGCAGAAATGAAAATCTAAGAAATTAGATTGGATATACTTTAGAATACAATGAAATTGTGAGTTTTATGATTGTTCAGATAGCAGTTCTCAGTCTCCAGCTTATGAGTACATGTTCACGTTGAAGCTTATTCCAGTCGTTTGCCAACCAGTGTCACTGAGTGGTACGCGTCTGCAATACCACTAAGCGATATACAGTATACTGGCTGGCAAGCGACTGGAATAAGCTTCAACATAACTGTACCCTAAGTCTAAAAATGTCGCCCTAATATCAGGTAATTTTTGGCGTGTTTTATAAAAATAATCAATTTCTTTAGTTTCTAAACCTGACAGCTTAATTTTGAAAAAAAAAGTTTTTGGACAATTTCTAAGAATTCAAATGCGGAAAATAATCTTTTATCAACCCCTGATTCTTGAAATCGAGTAACACGCTTAACATTCATTTCCACTGGAAATATCGGACTTCATCCTCATTACATAAGAAAAAAAAGATTGCAATAAGTCAACTTGACTTCTCCAAGTTTCACGTGATTGTTGAAATATCTGGAGCTGTTTCGGTCTCTTCGGATATCAAATAGCACCGTATGCAATGAATTTCGCAGAAGTTTCGACTAGTTCCTTATATTGCAACGAGGGGGCGTCTGATTCATAGCCCTGCTTCCATTTCATCACGTGTTGTTTCCTGCGGCCTTAATTTCCATTTCAAAAGAAACGCAATGCAAGTCGAGAAAAGTTGGCTTTAAAAACACATTGCAAGACAGAAGTGATACACGCTGCTTTAAAGTGCATATTGCTCATTGTGCTTTGTTTATTATTTAAATTAACTGTACTTCAGCCGGAAAAAAAGTTACGTAAACTGTTCTAGGGGCTCGCTCAAGCCCCAAAAAAAGAGCTAGGAAATGACGTCAGCAGCTTAAAATACTTCCACCTCTAACGCCAAAAATGCCACCTCGAAACCCATATTCAGTGATCGCATCATTTTATGGCTTTTTTATATTTTCTTATCAGAAAACAAAAGACATTTGAAGAACAATTGAACCACCCTCAGACTGACCACATTGAAGCGTATTCCTCGAAGTACTAAATGGTTATTTTACCAGGTCAAAAAATGCCGTTTGAACAGGTGACACGAGTTGAATATTAATTCGACATAAAGTAAACTTTATGTCAACTAAAAAAAAACAGTCATTTTTAGCTTCATATACAGGGTGAAGCATAAGTGTGCAGCTTCTGTTTAAAAGTGCTTGAAGCTCATTTAAATTTTGAACCGATTCCATATAGGTTGGTCCAACTTTTAGTTAATACACAGTGACAAACTCCAAATTGTTGCATGTCAAGATTCATTTTCCAGGCACGAGTACTGAACTGAACATTACCACTCATGTGCCCAAAATGCCAGCACTTCCGCACGATGGCGCTGACGTACATAACTGCAGGGGTTGGGTTATCGCACTTTCAGGATTTCCACCTGACGCCCACTGGGCAAGAATTCCTCGTATTGTTTGCGGTAAACCATCGGATATCTTGGTGAGAATTCTTCTTAATTCGATTATAATTAAAAACTTCGATATTTTTGGCGACTTCCTCGCCATGTTCAAGTTCCCAAAAACTGGGATGTGGATGTGAAGTCAGCCCATATTTGTTTATTTATTCAATTCACCCGGAACTCCGATATGCAGGTTGCCTTCGGCAGCTCCCCTCCCCCCACATTTTTTTTGTTACCTAATAAAAATCCGCCCCCACCCCAGAGGCTCCATAAAAAAAACTGAACAGTCATCACATTTGGCACCCGCATTGTCTTTTATAATTTTATTTGTCACAACCCACGTCAATTTATTATTAGCCTTAATAAAACATCACACTTTCGGTTTTTTCCACTCCACGCCATGATGAGGTCATCCCATAACTCGATTAATCAGCGATTAAATTAAGACGCCGTTAAAAATGGGATTAAGCTAGGGATAAAAGTATCGGACTCAAATCTCGTAAAAAAGTCACGTTTCCGTCGAGAGATATGCACGGTGGCCTTAAATGTATAGGCATCGTAAAGTAGGACGGCAGACCCACCCCTGGTGGCTATGTTCAATTTAATTTATGGCAAATCGAGGAATTTGAAAACGAAACTTGCATGTTTACGCATGAACGTCTCTTTCCTGAGAATTTGTATATTTTTACATATTATAAAAAGCAGAATTGGGCCTACGTACGAATAGTTTTACCGAAGTTGACAGATTGAGTGCATCTCGCATTTTTTTGGTAAAATGAAAAGGAAACGTTTCGTAAACAGAGTTGAAACTTAATTGTCAAAGTTGGAGAAAACATTTCGTGATATTCAAGAATGAATGGTGCAAATGATGATTCCATTAATTTCCAAAGTTGAAAAAGGGCAACGCCGCAGCAGTAAGGTGGCCACGTTTCGATAAGTTTGACATCATTGGTGGACGACCCTTAAGGTTAATGTTGGCCACTAAAAGAGACATTTCAAAATCTTCATGAAACAATCGAAAAAATTATATCTGATTCAATAGTAGTTTCAAATGGACATCTCTGCAGCAGCAATGCATGCACCGAACCAAGCATTAGATGACGTCACCATTCGATTTGTTGGTATATATGACGTCATAAAGGATTTCCAGAAACTATTTTAAGTCTTGTTTTCGTTTCGAACAATTTGACATCATTGCAAGATCTTCAAGGATCAATTGGGCACATATTGTTTGATTACGTATACTAGCTGCATAGTTTAAATAGGGCAGCACCACATGTAGCAGCAATAAATTGCAAGGTGTCAGATATTGAGTGACGTCACCGATCGATGCGGTGGTATACTGTATATGACTGTATATGACATCAAAAAGGACTGCAAGTGGCAACATCTTCTGTCAGGTTTTCGATAAGCTTGACACAATGACATCCATCATAGAGAACTCCAGAAGTTAACATTGATCGCCTTAAGGAGAGATTTCGGGTATCGGATGTTACATTTGTTGACATAAGACATCCGGTATTTGGATTTACGATTAAAAGAAGATAATCCAGTCTTACGTTCCAATTAGTAGTCCATATGTAGTGCTTACTCGGATGATAACCCGATTTGATAGCAACAACGAGGGTAAATAAATAACTGCAATTGATGAGAAAACTAAATTTCGGATTTTTCTTCACATCTAAATGCATGACCTTCATCGACTTTCATGTAGAAATAACACTAGTATAACGTTATTTGCACCATTAATATTTTGATAAAAACTGCCTATGGCACGAACGAAAATTTACATCGAAATAAAATGCGATGCAATTAATTTCTGATAGTAAAATTTCAAACCGAGGCCAACTGCTAAAAGTGCTACTGCTAATGGCGAATTCCTGAAACAAAGAGTTTTTTGGAATTCGCCATTAGCAGGAGCACCCTGAAAATGGCTTCGTAATTTTTTTGATTGGATTGCTCCTATTCATTGAACGTCCCTAGACGACACGCTTTCACTCAGCATGCATCATAGATGGCGCTGCGTGGAATTTTGGAAGTTCATCCCAGAAATGAGAACGGATCCATATCTGCATGGGATGAACTTAGAATCGAATCGGGAGTTAATGTTAGTTCCTAGAAGGCATGCAGTTCAGGAGGTCCCTACTATACCCCATATATCATGGTTCTCCCATGGCCAAATCAATTGGCCGAAAATTGTAGTTGGTGTAGCTCTGCTGACCCCATAAACAGTAAATCAACAATCCTTCCTTATGCACGACTAGCAATTCATGGAAAGTCCAATTTTATTATTAAAGTCTCGTATCGGAACCTGCATCTAGAAGGAAATCGCCTAAAAAGATAGCCAGTGGCCTATAAAAAAACTGTCCTCCATTCCCAGAGCGTGGAAAGTAACTCAAAATTAATTACACGCACATGGCTAATGCTCCATGTACTTTATTGCCCCGCAATTAGGAATTCGGGTTTATAGGGTTGCAATTTGGTATTCCACTCGGGTTTATATCCCTTGGGCAAGACAATTAGACAACAACAACAACAACAACAACAACAAGGGCATGGTGGCCCTACCACCATGCTTTCTCCTTCACTTTCTGCCGAGCCCAACGTGAGATATTTGTGCCAATAGGGTGAAAACGAAAAAAGGACAAATTGGAGCAAAGCCTAAACTCATGGCAATGTTTATGGGTCCAGACATAAGTGGCAGAAGCCATTTGGGAGGCTTTCTCTTCCTAGCAAAACCCGGAACAGAACAGGATGTGCGAGGCCTATTTATTACGTGCCTGCACACACTGTATAAGTGGGGATTCTGGAAGCGTGCCCACCGTGGCAGGGTGCACCTGTTTTCGGAAGTTGGCCCTGGCGAATCCCGTATTTAAGCACCTATGCAACGGCTGGATGACTCACGTCGAAATTGGGCCTTTAATTAAAATTCGGACAAAACGGAATGCAGGGGGTCAGCGTGCGTCCTGTTGTGACTCCCCCCTGTCAGACATTGTCACTGAGCAATCGCGATTTTGGATCCCCCTTTTCTTAATGAAACGAGTTCGATCGGGAGCTAATACACGGGGTCAACGGGCGGACAGGAGGGGTCAAGCGGGCCAATTATTAGCGAGGGTCACTAATTGCTTTTCGTTGTGTCGTCCGAGGTGGTCTTATTACGCACGATGAGATATCGGAAAAACGTGATGCCTAATTTGCAATCTTGTTCTGTCGTGACTCATTTCAGCAAATACGTATTGATATCTCTACAACTAAACCGGTCAAAACGGGGTTATCCATAAAAACGTTGAGTTACCTGATGTGCAAGCCCATGCTAATTTTTGATATACCCTGTACATAACGCACCAGACGAACACGCACCCTTTAAAAAATGTATCAAAAAATTAGTTTACGGCGCTTATCGGTGTCTTCAGCCAATTTTTTATAGAGCAGAACCACCAGCTTTGGCCCACTTCTGCTTTATCGGCTGGCCACGGCAGACTAATGATGTAATTTTATATCTTCTATTTCATTCCTCGTAATTTGTATAGTGATGTAAATGCAAAACTTGAGCTCGAACTTATCTCAACCCCATTTTTGGAGAAAGAGGTTCAAAAATCCTGAGCAGACGACAATTAGCGACTTTTGCAAAGGCTTGTTAGCAAAAAAAAACAAAAACAAAAACATAAAAAACAGAAGAGCATTTGCCCACAGAATTACTAAATTACCCATATTTTTCTTGGATTGTGCGCAAAGTATGGTATGGTAAAAAGAAGGCCCTAATTACTCGAGAAAGATGCAATCCTTAGCAGAAATACATGTATGATGCTGTTTTGCTAAAGAAATGTCCTCGTTTCATACATGTACTGCATGTAGCTCTTTTAAAAATGTAAACCGAATTCATGCATGTACATACACGTCTTCAGACTAAGAAATTCGTTCCATAGAATAAAAGAAATGTTCTAGGTATTCATTTCTTTACAAAAATCATTGTAATGTTTGCACATTGCACATTGTGGGTATTGAATTTTAGGATCACCACCCTGTAGATCTCAGAATTCGAAAGACACTCGATCCCGTTTAAATAAACGAGTCCCGTATTTTGAAAAAGTACAGTATAATTTAAATAATTTAGTCTTAGAATAAAAAAAATATGCAATTATTGCATATTTTGCATTATAGGTACGCTTTTAGAACCCAATTATTAATTAAAAAAGGCAGTAGAACAAAGGTGCTATTAAAAATAAAATATACGTGTAAATGTAGGTGTATATTTACTCGGCTAATTGTGCAAAACGATCGTGCTAAATTGAAATGTTTTCAATTATTCAAAATTTCCCCATATTCCACTCCTCATTTTTTTTAAAAGTTAAACCCATTTCGGTGACCTCCACTTAAAAAATAAACAACCTTGCGATGTTTAAACTCGCAGTTATTGCTTAATTATTTTTGCATTTCAATTAGCTTTTCCAAACCCGAATTAAACGAGCAAAACGTGGTTTAAAACAACGCCAAATACATTACAAATGATTTCAATATGAATCACAGGACTGAAAATGGTTAAAAATAAGCTGCCATGGGCTTTTTAAACAAAGTCACTCCTGTTGATTTCAGAACAGGAGAGTGCCTTAAGCACCCTTGCCCTTTTTGAACATTTCTGTTAATGTTAATATACCCACGTGTGTAATTTATCGCATTTAGAAGGTGTTGTTTTTAAACCCCCATCAATGCATTCCTTTTGTCCACGTGACTTCACGACTACCAAGTTACGATTCGCAAAACTTATGTCTGAGTATACCCCGATTGAATTTTAGATGCTTGACCATGCACAAGTACCATAGTGACTGCTGATGACTAACACATGCACAACTTTGCAGTAATATTAAATTTCTTGCGTGCAATCAGGAGCATTTTTTGCAGGCCACCTTGCGGCACGCTGTGACTACTGTGCTGTGACGACCAACGACGAGCCGCCCGCACTCTCGCCTCCGTAGCCCACCCCGGGCGGGCGTAGGTGTTAGTAATGGTGGTTGCTGCCTCCACCAATGGGAGGCCTCGCCGGCCACGTGCTTTTCCAAAAGTCCGCAACCAATGCACGGGTAAACACCATCGCCGATTCACAGTCTGTTCGGCTTTCGGAAGGGGAGGTTGCGTTGCGTGCGTTCATTCAGTTACGAATTCCGGCAGTCTGCGACGATTATGTGGATATAACCTTTGGAACTTAGGCGAATAAACAACGAACATCGATAAAGAAAGGGAAAATAGGCTGAAAACCAAGAAAAAAAAGCAAGACTTCGTTCGTGGTCCAGGTGCTCAGCAACGATGAAGTCGTTGCTCCGCTCGCAATTCGTGGTGGGATTTTTGGCCATTTTGGTGGCACCCTGTACCGGAGTGGTCACCATAGAGCAGAATGGATACAAAGGCGTGGTGGTGGCCATCCAGAAAGACGTGCCGGACAGCCCGGAGTTGGTGCAGAAAATCAAGGTACGTTTCGATCACGCTGCAGATCGCCGCTGCCATGCTTGAGTATGAGGTCGTTCTCAGGTACATTAATTAAGCGCTTGGGGTCATCCATATGTTAGAATCCAGAAATAAAACGGGCTAAGACTTAGTGTTGGGGGAGGGGAGAAGGGGTGTCTTCATCATTACACTGATCTGGTTGCACAGCCGATGTCGCACACCGCGTCCATTTTTGAGCTTCATGCATGAAACTCCAGTAAACTAAGCTTTGATTGTTTGTGACATTACCTTGTTTATTGCTGACGCGTTTATGGACGACCCTTGGCAAAGTGGACAGTTGATCACGTAGCAGATGATAGTTGATCAGTTAGTCAATTTCGGAAAATCGGTGACATTTTCGTTTGATTGGTGGCAGCTAGGTATATAGCAGGGTTTCCCCGGACCTGGAAAGACATGGAATAGTCAGGGAAAAGTACTTTAAAAAAATCAGGGAAGTTAAAGGAAGCACTTGTTTAGCAAGAATCAAAATTATAAACAAATAATAATAATTTGTCGTTATCTTATGGAATTTTTTTTGCATATTGCATGTAATGACCAATAAATATGGCATTCCATACGTTGTCATATGGCACATTTTTGCATTTTCAGTGGTCAGGGAAATGTGTTATAAAAACTGGAAAGAAAAGGGAAGTTGAAGTTAAAAATTTCATTTCTGGAGGAATGGAAGACTCGGGCATTTAATTCCCGTGCTGTAGCTAGAAAAGTACGAGCTTGAGATAGGTCTCAAGTACAAGCGACCTGACCGCTTCTGCGCATTGCTGCCATATCGTGAGCTTGAGGTCGGGCTTAAGTATACTTGGGGTCATTCAGTAGTCTAAATTTCAATATTTAAAGCATTTCCTTTTTTTGACGTCCTGTTCAAGACATTGTCCCAGTTTGTTTATGGACGATGGTTGTAATTCTAGCAGTTAACCATTTTCTCGGATTGATTGAAGATGCGCACTCGAGGTCAATCCAAGACTCGAGTAAACAGTTTTAATACGAAACAGTGGTCAGCAGGTCTCGAGGACGTTTCAAGAGGCCCGACTTTCGGCCCACTTCCAAGAAGTGTACGTGAAACTTCCACACTACCCCCTCTGTATTTTTCGCGTGCAAGCCACAGTGCGAGCCCTTGACCCCTAGGCTTGACCGCCGGTCTTTTTCATCTTATAAATGCGCACAGTTTTGTTTATTGTCTGGTTAAAAGCGTATACATTAAGAAGGGGAGAGTCATTTACTTGGAAGTGTCCCTTTTCTCCAGGCCACCTCGAGTTACGTTTCTCGACTCAAGTTCGCACAATTTATGGCGCAAGGGGTTACATCCCCGCAGGGTTCAAAATCAACTTTTGAAATTAAAATGCAAGTGCACGGGCATCCACCTTTAATTGATTTTTTTTTATTTGGCTTTGGATTCGCGATGTCTTCAGCACTGATTTACATTGTTTCCTCGCTCGATTAAACTCGCGATAGGCTTTAATCTCCGATTAACGTTCTTTTAATCGATTTCTGCGCAACAGGCCACCGGTCGGTGCTGAGTATACAAGTATAAACATCGACCGTGATTCAGCATAACTCAACAAATTTCGCATGCTGGTCAGGGCTCATCGGAGCATTGTTGTAAGTGCAGGAGCTCTTCAGGGGCCAGGGGTCGGAACCCCGCGATCGCACTGTCGGGAATCTGTCTGGAAATCTTGGGGGAGAGGAATGTGACGTTGACGTCTAAATGATGTGCTGCGGAGGTCCGTATTTCAGCCCAGTTCCAGTTTCAGAGCTGGGACAATGCCAATCGGTCGCATCCAGACATTCCCAATGTCGGCCAACTTTTATAGAACTAAAGAAATCTGCATATGGTGGCTCTGCATGCCCGCAGGTAACACTATCGGACGTTCTCGAGACCAAATTCGATCTTTCGTCTGAAGTGTACAGACAGTACAGTTGTCGTCCACGTTTTATGTCGGTGCCACTTTGGAATTTGGATCAATTGTCCCGAACGATGAGGTGATGTTTGGACAACTCAATGAACTCCTCACCGATCCGGCGTATGGATCTTTCATAATTTTAGGTCACATCATGGCTTTGAATTTTTAATACTGCTTGTATCTCCCCTTTAATTCCTCCCACCCCATTAACTATAAACAAAACGACGACCCTGTGAACTTGAGATCGATTTCAACTTTGTGGAATTGTTCGTTTCTTTAGGAGGTCAAATCAGCCATTTTGCATTTTATGCCTCATCTGCATTGTAATAAATGACATTGTAGGGGTACATGTACTCAGAAGCTTTGCGAGTCTCACGTACTTTAACAGTCACGTGTGCAAAAGGAAAGGCATTGATTAGTTTGAAATTGGCGATAACCTTCGAGGAATATCTTTAAACCAATTGGCACACTTGCATAACGGAACTTCACGGCTGCTGCCAATGTGTAATTCGCAAAAACTTTTGTTTGAGTACCCCTAATATGCGAACGCGTCTCCGCACCATCTCTGGCAGAATGCGTCATTTATGAACGGCCTTATGAAGTTGCGTGCATAGTTGAAATGACCATATGCAGATTTCTTAGTTATGCCGCTATCACGTGATTTTAATTCGTTGTATTTAATAAAATTAGGGAAGATACGTTTTTTGATCAATGCTTTGATGAAATAGCCACGTGATATCGGCTCTTGAATAAACTCTGCACACGGTCCCTTTAGGTCAAGCATTTCAAGCAGGGCTGATTTCAAGTCGATCTTAATTGCACAGGGGTCGCCCAGAATTACTTCCAATAATGTTTTAGAGATCAATGCAATGCATGGCCAATCGATTCGGTCCAAAAATGGATCGATGACCCCATAAATTTGGGACCCAACTTTAGAACCAGCGCTATACAGTAAAGTTCGAGGGGTCAAGCCGAGCAAGTTGGGTACCGACGTGTAAGGGGTGTTAAGAACTGGGGTTACCACGCCCCCTTTTCCCCACTCACAAACACAAAATCGGATTCCCCTCCATTTCGGACCCAAAATGCACAAGCAGCAGTGACAACTGGGGGCATACAGCGAACACGTTGTCAATTGTGTTATCCGTTTGGCCATTCTTGTAGCCGCATATTTTACTGGACAATAATCAACTATAATTGCGAGTGGGGTGCCATTCATCGCTCATCTTCCGTCTTGTCCCCCTCTTTTGTCAGTTTTTCTACAAGAAGGGCCCCACAGATGCTCCCTGCCGAGAGGCCTTTCAACGGGGTTTCGGCGTGGGGAAATTCCCTCGAAACTCGTCACTCTGATCAGATTTGCCCCTGCAGAGCTCGTTCCCATGCATCCGGAGCGTGTATGTTGCTCAGCCTTGCTTGAAAGGATGAATAATAGACAAGGATTCGGTGAAATAATGAGAGGGACGTCGCGAAACGTGATGGGTATTGATTTGGGTGGCACCACACAATCGTCGAAACTAGCTGGAGCAACGGCCCGTGCCCAGCCCGAACTTATTAATTAGTGAAAGCTAATGAGGGTGGCCATTTAAAGTTGTCAGGAACCGTCCGTCAAAAAACGAGATTTGAACGAATTGCTCGAGTGCGATGTCACCCAGATGACGTTTGGGCGAAGTTCCGTACAGGAATTTCACTGAATGCAGGTTTTCAAGACTGAAATTAAGATTGGCAAGTCAGACTCGTCTGCACCAATCTTTTGCCAAGTGTAATTGGGCTCTCCCTTGGTACGTGGAGAGAACGAGATTTTTCGTGATTCCAAGATGAAAAACACTCGTAAATCAATAAGCTAAAAACAAAACACTTCAGCATATGCCCTGCAAATTCGCAAACAACGGTATTTTGAATCTTTATTCAAGAATCGCGAGATTTGAAACATCCAAATTCTTGTATTTTTTAACGGGCGCATATGAGCTTTTTCTAGAACAAAGTTTTAAAAATCTTGTTACTACATGTAGTTATAAATCATTCTAAACTGCAGGAAGCGCAACGAAAATAACAACCATTCGCATCCTATGCTGCCTGTAGGTGGCGCAGCTCGCAATTCCAAATATTGGGTGCAGTTATACACTGTAGATTCTCTAGTTTGATAACCTGTACATGTAACAATTCCGATGATTAAACGTGAGTTACTTGATCTGAGCAAGAACTTTACTAAATAAGCCGCCAGGTGGAGGGCCTATCTGTGGCGGATGCGATCATGTCCCGTATAATTTGCACAGCTGTACATGTGGGTATTTACATTTACCATGCCTTGACAGTTGTGTTCTCATTCTGGGCAGACAATTGAAAACATGCGTGAAAAATGAATTGGAAATATCACTCCAGCGTTGTGTTTTACACAAGTGTGCAAGCCCACTTCGTTTTTTGGACACTGTATCGTTCTTGCACGAAAAAATAATTTTAAAAGTCATTTGGAGGAAGGATGCACGAGTTTGTCCATCCTAAGTGTTTTTGAGAAGATGGATAATTAAGGCAAAGCTAGGCATGGTCACCTTAGAAATGGCCTTGCAAGCGTTTCCCTGGCAACCAACGACGGTTGCCATCGTCTGGTTGTCATCTTTCTGTGTACATTCACTGATGAAAAACTGGCAAGTATAAACACCAAGAACAAGTTTTCTGATCAAGAAAAGAATTCTAAAGAGGAAGGGGTATCTATCTTTGATCATTTGATTTTGCAACAACAAAAAACCTGTCCACCCAAGTGCTGCATGCACTGGATAAACGGCCCGGGTATTGCAACCCCCTGCGGAGGGCATTGGTAACTTAATACCCCTTAATGCCTTCCAGAAGAACAATGGCCGAAACGCGAGCCGGTCGTATAAATCTTTATTGCCCTTCTTTTTTATGTTCTGAAATGTCTGGTTTGACGTCATCTTTGGAAAGGCAGCCTTGGAGACGTTCGCACCTATGCTACATGTACACAGTTAATATCGGATCGTTTTCAGGTCACGTTGGTATCCTCAATTTAGATTGCGCAATATATGCGATTGCACGTATAATCTTCACACCTCTCATAGTCTTAGAGGATTTGAAAAAGAAATTCCAAAACCTTGAACCTTACTTCGCCACCAAATTTACTAGCTAACCATGTCCCTTATGCAGTGGAACCTGCCAATAGTCGAATGTTGGCCAACTGCCCACGCTTGAATCACACGTACATGTATTGCAACTGAATTTACCGAAGTACCGTTGAATTAACATATTTAAGCAAAATCTGCGTTCAATGGACTTCCTAGATGCCAAAAACTTTGTTAAGAATGAATGCGTGAACAAGGTTATTCCTCCTTGACATCTGAGTCAGTGGCAGTTACTGGATCATCTTGAGCCTTTTTATGAGATTTAAGATGGAAGTTTTTACGTCAATAAAATGTCTAGCAAATCACACGTATCTTGAATTGCTCTGCGTGCAATAATGTTGTCTCATGAAAAGTAATAAATTCAACCAAGCACATGCGTGCACCTGTCGACCCGGCTATAGTCGAACAGCTGTCCAGTGTAGACGGGTTTTATTATATGCGTGCTTCATTAAGTTTATAATAGGCAAACGAATGCGGTATAATCATGAATTTATAGCTAATCCCCCATGGCGGAATATTTTTTTTGTCTCAAAATTATTGCCATCGTTCGTTGAAGCATGTTATCAGCTGTCGATGGAGGTTTTGGAGAATAAAAGTATTGTCGTGGATGTTCCAAAAATTCTTGATTTATAAGTGGAATACATGTAGTTTTCCCTTACGAATATCACATTCGACAGCAGATTGCCCTGTAGATCACCACAAAAAAAATAATTTACGAATCCGCGTAACCCCATCTCCATGAAAGTTGTCAGATATTCAATCCTCCTTCCATTCTTTTCCAGGACACCATCACTGAAGCATCAGCTCATCTGCATAAAGTGACTCGAGACAGAGCCTTCTTCGAGGAGGTGACCATCGTGGTGCCTCCCTCGTGGACCCCTAAGGAAGAGTACGAGGTGGTGCAAGGAGGCGACAGATTCTCCAGGGCGGAAGTGCGCGTCGACTTCCCCAACCCTGTCTTCGGAGACACGCCCTACACGCAGCAACCAGGGGAGTGCGGCGAACCGGGAGAGTTCATTCATTTCACACCGGATTTCCTCCTCGGCGGTGGCGCCGACGCCCTTTTGGCAGATGCCCCTGAAGGAGGCGCTAGCGGCGAGGGCGCCCATTGGCCCTACGGCAATCCGGCAAAGGTTTTCGTCCATGAATGGGCGCATCTTCGCTATGGCACCTTCGACGAGCATGGATTCCAGTCGGACGAGCAGTCCCCAGCCTTCTACATGGATTCCGATAACAAGGTATATCGTGAGTTGTGGCACTATAGTCCAACTTGGGACACTCTCCAGAAAGCTTTAATCTTTGTTCTTTTTTTGCCACGATGGAATAGGTCCGCCCCACATCTTGCGCAAACGATATTCGCGGCTGGCTGCGAGACATGGCCGGAGAACCCTGCATCCTGGACGTGAATGGCATGCCCAACGCCAACTGCATGTTCTACCCTGAAGAGATTAATAAGGACGCAGAAGTCGGAACGCCTTCCGATGGCGCATCTAAAGCATCTGTGATGTACATGCCATCCTTGGACTCGGTAAGGCTTCTTCCCCCGCATCAGATATGTGAAGCAGGTCAAGGCTATATATGGAATTGCGCTGTCGTGCTAAAACTTTTAGTGGAGATAAGTTAGGAAGGAAACTTGCACGGTGTTACCAGTTACAGCAGGCCTGTAGATATTTAAGAGACTTGAGACGCTGTAGAATTTAGCGCTATCATTATTAACTAGACTTTTGTTGAAAACTTCCAAAACCTTTGTTTTGTTCATTTTTAGTATTATTTTCATAAACCACCAAATTTAAAGTTTTCTTTAAATCCCTTGATTGTCATTTTCTAAAATTCGTGTTCGGTTAACAAAGTATTTTATTAAAAAATTATCACTTTATAATTTTCTTTTGACCAAATTCCACTTTACGCTATTGATTCACATGTAGAAAAATGAGTGAAACTAACGTTATCATATATACTCGTTTTAAGTATCAAATTATACTATCTCATTTTTCATAGGTTCAAACTTGACAAGCCAGTGAAGTTTTTGATAAAATGATGTTAAAATTAAAATAAATAGATGAATGAAAAACAGAATTGGATATAATGAGTGACGCTCAACCTTGTTTCATTTTCAGGCTGATGGATTTTGTGATGATACTCCCGAGAGGAAACACAACTCTTTGGCCCCGAACAAACAGAACCTTATGTGTCAGGGGCGTTCCACGTGGGATGTCATCTCCAAACACCCAGACTTCAATGGGGAACGGTACTTTGCCGAGAAAAAGCGAATCATAAACCCCGACTGATACTAATGATAGATGTTACATTAATTGTAAATTTGTCGTGTTTTTTCCAAATAGGAATCCAGCCAGGAACTTGGTGAGCACCAATCCGACGTTCCGTGTTATTCAACCAAAGAAAAACCAGCGTCCAACATTCGTCCTCGTGCTGGATATCTCTGGAAGCATGAGGGTAGGAAAATTAAATCTGAAATTTAATTCAAATCTGACAATGATTCCGATTTGAGAATCTCTGCCTTACACTCGTTTTATTTTGGGACATCAAATCTACAGGGTCCCCGTATTGAACTGTTGCGTGCTGCAACATCCCGTTTCATCAAGTTCCAACTAGCCGATTTCTGCACCGTGGGCATGGTGTCCTTCAGTACTTCGGGTAAAACGCTTGCCAACATGACCATGATGAACGACACGACACGAGAATCCCTTCTCACAAGGGTACCAGTCGAAGACGATACTGGCTTTACTGCCATTGGGCTAGGAATCCAAGAAGCACTCAAGGTACTTTCTAACTAAAATTTTCCACTAGCGTTAAAAATCTAAGTTTGAGCAGTTTTTAACAAAGATTATTTACTCATTTATAGTTGTTGCAAAGTAACAGGGAGCCCACAGAGGGCACATTGCTCCTGCTGGTCTCTGATGGCGAAGAGAATGTCGAACCTTACCTCAACGACATAATGGAAGACATCCAAAAAGCTAAAGTCATCATAAATACAATAGCATTTGGCCGGCATGCCTCCAATAAGCTGGAAAAGCTCGTGAAAGTTACTGGTGGAAGAGGATTCTTCTACGACGACGAGAAAGTCTCTCACAAGATGTTGGAGACTGCCTTCATTGAATCTGCTGCAACCCACGCTGATATTGATCTCCAATCAGTTGAGGTACCATAATAGAATGACTGAGAACTGCTTTCGAAGTTATGTGCAGCAAAATATCGAAGATTATGAAATACCCTGCTCCATTAAGTAACCCCATTTCTTATTATTGTGGTTTTTTTTCTTCCAAGATCGTCAATCGAAACGTGATTCTGGAAGGCCATGAGGAACACGAAAGTCATTTCACTATGGACAAGGATATTGGCACCAACACTATGTTCTTGATTACTTATGATTACCCAGTAGCTCCTGAAGCAGGCCCTCCCTTAGAGGTGCTGCTTTGGAGTCCCAGAGGAAAGAAGTACAGTTCAAGCAGCAACGAATACAAGAGTGACCGCAACACCCTCTCTGTTAGCCTGAAGATTCCTGAAGCGGAGGTAAAAACTTGTTAATAACTTCATTTTCAAGTGAAATTATCAAAGGAAGGTGAGGTCTTATACAGAATTAGCTAAGCTTTGTGTTGTGTAACTTGAGATTCAAAGCCAACGCAGGGAGCTCAAATTCCTGTTAGATAAACTCTGCGTACCATTGCTAAACTTATTTCTTCTGATAGCCTGGAAAATGGATGTACTCGATAAAAAACAAGCTTGACCAATCGATGGATGTAACGTTGCTTGTTAGTTCTGAGACGAAAGACATCAAGGAGCAGCCCATCAGAGTTCGGTCATGGGTCAGCGACGTTGATTTCAGTTTCCCATCAAGGGTCAAAGTGTACGCAGAAGTGAAGAAGGGTTACAATGCAATCTTGGACGCCTCTGTCATTGCCACTGTCGGCAGGCCGGTTGGAGAGCCATGGATTATGATGTTGTTTGATAATGGAGCAGGTAACAAGGAATGGACTCGTCCTTCCGCAAGTATCAAATGGTAAAGCTCAAGTGTTGGAGGACGTGCTAAATATTTTGTCTGCAAACGTAGGTCCTGACTCTGAAGCGGGAGATGGAATTTATTCAGGCTATTTCTCACATTTTAATGGATCTGGCCGCTATTCCGTTGAAGCTGTTGTACTGAACAATGGGCGAGCACACATCGATATTGGCAGTGGAAAAAATTCGAGAGCACCGAGATTACCTGTCTTCGTAAAACCATCAAAAGGTGATTTTTTTCTCAAGAATCCATATAGATGGCAAGATAAAATCGCCATCTTTATTTATTTTCGCTTCCCCTGTCCCAATAGCAATCTAACTCAAAAGTTCGTTCTGTCTACTTTAGAAGAGTTAGGGGAACCTCGCAGCTCTTTCGACACCAGTGAAATGGCCGAAGCCACCGATGCCCAACTAATTAAAGAAATGGAGGCCCATGAGCATCATCGGACTCACGCTTACCAACCCATTGACGAATTCGAGCGCTTCGCTTCTGCTGGAGCATTCCGACTCAACGACTGGAAGGAAGCAGATATTATTCCACCAAGTCGAATCACAGATCTTCGTATCCTGGGGGCAAATCTGACAGACATGACAGTCCATGTGGAGTGGACTTCACCCGGAGATGACTTGGACGATGGTCAAGGTGGGTCAAGCAACAACTTCATATTCGTTATTGTATGTTGTAAGAACTCTTTTTTTAATTTACTACTTTTCTTCTTAGCTGTCATAGCTGAGGTTCGTTATCACCATGATCCATTATTTCTGCTAAAGTCGTTCAACCGAGCCTTTTCAGTGTCCAAACTGCCCGTTCTGGAAGGGTCTTTCTTACCGCCAAAGTCAAAGCAACTGCACACCATAAAGTTTCAGATGCCCGAGGAGGACAAACTTCAGCTAAACATTTCTAACTTTCGAGTGTACTTCGCTGTCCGGGTCATCGACGATATGGGCAACGAAGGTGACGTTTCCAATCTGGCGCTAGCTCACTTTAGGGATCCCGCCACTGTCCGCCGCCTCGTACTTCCCGGCCGACATCCAGGCTACACTGATGCCAACCAAATCGGGCGACTTCTGTTGGGAATTGGTATCACTATAGCAGCTGCCATCATCATCGTGGCCATCGCCTTGATTGCATGCAAAGTGCGCACCAATCGCCGCAAGAAGTACGAGTGCGAACGGCAGCAGCGAACGTCTACCAACCAAAACCAAATGGACAAATTGCTGGCTTGAATAAAACGCACGCTTGCAATGACCTCTCAGTCATTCTCATCTCCCAGAATCATTGTTGAATCTTTGATATAGTCACTCACATTCATGGGGAGCAAACATGAGTCACCTTGTTGCCTTTCCCGCCATTTTTATTTGCACTCAAGTGTTCAGTGTTCTTCTCAAATGATAACTATGATTACCTAGCTAAGGAACTGAGCGGAGCATATCGTTTGCCTGTCAGTAGCTTAACTTGACTCAGATAGCCTTTAATCTTTTATTTTAAATTCCATGACTTATCTAAGGATGGCCTTAAAAAGTACCTTGTAAGTAATGATTTAGTCATGAGCATCACATAAAATATCAGCAAAAAATCATGAACTACTCAGTTGAGAAGGTTTGGATGTGGTACTGATGCTTGGCATCATCTTGTTAACCGCCATAATTTTTCAACTTTTTTGACACATGTGTCCATAGAAGACACAAGAAGTCACCTAACATACGAGCATAAATGCAACAAAATTATGCCAAACATTAGTAACTTAACCTTCAATCCAACATGCAGCAGAAATATAACCTTATTTACCTCTGGTTTTTTTTGTCGTATTTGGTTATTAATAACTGTGTTAAGAATTGAAGCACAAGTACTGCCATAACTCTTGCACAGTTCTCACTTTGATTGAGCAGCATGCATGAGTTTATATTGCATATTTGTGAAAAATATAATTCTCAGGGCCAACCATAAATTGCAGAAACCGTGGGGAAAAAAAGGATAATTTTTGATACACATTTAATGTTGAAAACTAATCGGCTAAGGAAACTTATTCCCTACACTGCAACGTGACGATTATCAAGAGCCTAAATTCGGACCAGAATCCGTATTTTCCAGACTGCCAAATTTTTTACCTAGACACCCAAAGGCGAATTCCTCCTTTAGTTCTTTGCTTATTTATTTTACTTGACCAGTTTACAGAAATTGAAGGTCTGTGCATGTTAATCATTGTTATCATTAGCCCCATTAATGTGTTCAAGCAAAACATTGCGTGTCATGCAGTTACTGGTGTCATGACACGTAAACGTTTCCCTATAGCTGGACAAATTTTGGTCTGAGTTCCGACAAGATGCCAAGAATTTATTTGTAAATTATTGACTTTTCAGGAGCTGAAAAACTTTCCGTTTGAGTATTTTTTTATCGCTTATAAAAGAAGGAAGTAGACATGATGCGAGGTAGGCCACACGATGAGAGATCTATTGGGGCCTCAAACTAAATTATCTATTTTTTTGTCATGGCTGTACTTTACCTGCCTCAAGCAGGCCCAGATTCTCGGTGTTTTTGTTTCTTTTGTAAAGTGTCGTGTCGTTCCTCCTCAATAAATTGTAAATATTTATGTGAGATCCCAATTCTGGCAGACTTAGCATATCTTGCTACAGCCTGTCTGATCTTTTGTTTTTTTGGTCGTCATTATGTCTGTTGGTGAAAACATTCAATAAAAATGTCGGGTCTCGTATGCGGTCGTTCCTGGTTATTGTTTAACTCTTCAGCTTTTGCGCGATATTTGCCATGGCAGGCATTAGTTGCCTCGACCGTCAGTATGATAACTTCTGGACTAAAGAGGTACTTGTACAGTGTACAAGAATGGTCTAACATCTTGTTGCAAACCAATTTCAAGCTTTGTTTTATCAAGATTATCTGTTTTTAAACGGAGAACTAAAATTTAATTATTAACAACAATGTTTACATATTTATTGATATGGGCAGATACAGTAATTGCAAATGCCTAGAAACTAATAAGTGGGGCTGATTTAAAGGCGCCATCTCGAATTTTCAAATTTGGCGCGTTGAATCTCCCTGGAATAATGCGAATATATCACCAAATTGCGAGTGCAAAACAAGTTTGTTTTAATTTTTTATTAGTTACTAGACTAGACGTCTAGAGGCACCTTTTCTTATTTTTTTTTTCCGCACCAACACCAAATACTTCTTTATAATGACTCAAGCTTCAAATTGTTTCAAAAGATGCAATAATAACTATATCGCTTGATTTTTATCGTCAAAATACAGTCGACTCGCGTTTTTATGCACTTTCTATTAACGAAAACAAAGTTTTCACAAACTATTGCGTAATTAGTTGCTAAAAGTATCCCATAGATCTCTAATGTTAGTTTTCTTTCTACGTTAAGAGGGTCTACCAGCAGTCGCGAGGGTTTTCATCTCTCAATAGATGGCGATAATTTTCACAACTTGGCGCGTTTTGCACGCGCGATGACGTTTTTATCAGCCTTTTGCTGTCAGAACAATGATGCAGAATTCAAAATCATCTAATTCCTTAATCATTTTCATTGATTATTTCCCCATATTTAATAAATGCATGTTGCATCATAT
>JAQGBX010002179.1:0-21390 GCA_034698745.1 Megaphyllum sjaelandicum | reverse complement strand
ATGAGGAATTGAGTTCGTAATAATGGAAATATGTAATTTTAGTTCGTAACTCGGAGAAAACGTTCGTGAAAATGTTACTTTCTTAAATGTCAAAATAAAGCACTTAAAAATAAATGCAAAAAAAAAAATAATAATAATACAGAATTTCGCCCGCCTCTTTAAATTTAAAAATTTGGTTTAACACTGTTTTTTAAAAAAAGGAAGCAACTTTTACCAATTAAAAGTTGTAAAGATCGTCGTTAAATAATGTAAATAAAACCGAGCAATGTTTCCCATTTGCTCCGATCAAATCTATATTCCAGTGTCCAGTCAGCCATGTTAATTATCACAGTAAAAAGAAATAATTCTCCAACGACTTTTTTCCTAGAATTTGTAACTGCTTCTTGAAATAGGACGATAAAAATGAGGCACTTTTGAAATATGTTTTGGAATATCGCAACGTTATCTGGATTTTCAAACCTTGAGACAGGATTTTTATTTCATCATTTAAAACGTTGAGTTGGCACTGTACGTGTAGGCTGCCTGTTGAGTGCCTGAAACCATGCTGCCTTGAAATCTGATAATCCATGTTGGTAAACATCTACAGGGTATACAGGGTGGACCAGAAGTCAGTGACACCCCAATTTTTTTCTTAACCGTTACAGATGTGATCGTGTGAAAATTCTGTTTGTGTCGTTAGATAGGATGTCATGGGTGCTCTATCCATTGGTGGTACTAACATTTACCTAAGACAATTTTTTCAACGAAACTGAAAGTATAATTTTTGAACCGTAACACCTAAAACAAAACATCAAATTAGGAAAACGAAAAGCATGGCTTGCTTGTATGTATTCAACTGGTTTCGTTGTTATTGGCAATCATTTGAAGTTGTTACAATGTTTTGAAAATAGAGACAAAAAACAATTGTTAGCTGCGTTGCAGCACAAAAATGTACTGCAGTAAGATACCTACATGTACTGCAGTGCACTGGTGCAGCGCAACTAACAACTGTGTCTTTGCACTATTTTCAAATCGTTGTAACAGCTTCAAATAATTGTCAATAAAAACGAAACCAGTTGAATACATACAAGCAAGCCATGCATTTCGCTATCCTAATTTGATATTTTGTCCTAGGTGTTACGGTTGAAAAATTATACTTTCAATTTCGTTGAAAAAGTGGTCTTAGGTAAATGTTAATACCATCAATGGATAGAGCACCCATGACATCCTATGTAACGACACAAATAGAATTTTCACATCCCTAACGGTTAAGAAAAAAATTGGGGTGTTACTGATTTCTGGTCCACCCTGTTTAAATATATATATTAGAATATTTTTGGTGAGTGCATAACCACATTCGGACAAATAATTTGATTATTATGTCCAACATTTGATTTGAAACCCCCGCCGATGCGAGATTTTAAGCTCCTGATAAAGGCCTAGTGCAGAAACGTTGAGAAGAAATAAAATATTAGTAGCGCCTTTGAAGGCTAAAGCTCTCATCATAATTCTTACTAATTAAGAGTCTATGGGTAAGAGCACAGTGATACTTTTTAATTAAGAATGTTAATTACCGTACCACCAGCGCCAACCAGCGGGCAAACAGGTCCTCATTTAAAACGCATTAGGACATCAGGACATGTTAGCCCGCTGGTTGGCGCTGGTGGTACGGTAATTAACATTCTTAATTAAAAAGTATCACTGTGCTCTTACCCTATAGTGTGATATTTTTAACTAAATAAAACTCAACTTACTGATTAGTTGATAAAAAGCATCGCAATATTTGCTGGTGAATAGTGTACCCGGCAAAACCAAAAAAAAAAATAATAAAATGGCGCCTATCACTCTAGGCGGAAAGGTACGTAGTTTATGCTCGATGTCTTTTATGTTCGTGTGGAAATCTTCTTCCATTGCTTTCGATATTTTACGCAATAACGGTCTTTCAGATTTCGGAAGTTTGGCAACAAAAACCTTTATATCTTTACATGCCCTTTTGTTCAGACAATGAAACAGCTAAAGAACAAAAGAAATACAAATATGATAGCATTTGTTAGATTTTATTCTGGAAGAGTGGAAGGGACGATGCAGATAGCCATCAACAACTACGGGCATAGTGATCTCGGTTAGTGACGATGATGATTTTATAAAATCAATAATGATTCTTAATCCATTACCGCTGTTTCAAATACCATATTAAAACGTTTTAGGAGTTATTTGCGTCTAGTTTTAATTAAATTTTATAGAATATCCATTGTACATGTAGTCTTTCAACTAATCAAATAATAACTAACCATCCAATTAAGTATTAATTACAGAGAAACATTTCATATTAATTACATGTAAGTAATTTGAAGGGTGACTTCATCTTTAAAATTTACAAACAGTGTATTTATACATTAAAGGCATTTACTAACTTTTACTTACTCTTACGGTGTATATTAACGAAACAAATTGATTTACCATTTTTAAAATTATAGGAACTCTGATAGGAACTCGATTGACCGATGTAAACTGCTGATCTTCCTCTATCATAGTCTGTAATGTCTCGCCAAATGCGCAATCAGTTCCAAAATTTGCTCCTCTGTCTAAATTGAAGTAACGAAATAAGCAATGAGAGATAACGGCGTTTGCACTAAAATACGCGTAACTATTACCTTTTTTTAGTTCTTCTTTATCCCATTGTGGAATTCTGTCTCTAAGTTTTTTCTTAAAGTTATATTTCTCGGCGTAGTAACTGAATTCATCTCTCGCCATTTTTCGAATATTTTTTCGAGCTTTCGGATCCTGTTTGTCAATTCTATCCATAATGTCACTACTTGGCATAAAACGAAATTTCTATAATAATTCCAGTAAAAATTTGTTTTATTGGTGCAGGAGTAGATTGATTCTTATTTATGATTTCCTTTATTACTTACTTTGCATTTTGCATCATACATAAAATCCCATTCCTAGAAAGAATCCAGAAGTGGATTTATTTTATTGCTAATGCAATGCAACGATGTAATAGATTAAAAAGATAGCAAATTATGCTTACTCGATAAGCGCGCTCTTGAGCTTGTTGGTTCTAAATATTTATAGGAAGACAATAAATTGAGATATAATTATAAAAAACGTGCGTTAGGATTAACATTATAACAATTGAACAGACAAGTCGCTTGCTCTAATATTAATATACATTTCAAGTATACAGTAATGCTGTTCATAAACTACTTGATATGGTATCAGTAAAACAAAATTAATACCTGACAGTTATTATTAGCACAGCCAAAGATAAATATTAATTTAATATACTGAAAGTGGCCTACATATTGTATATATATCACTGTATATAGCCACCATACATAACCCTATTCCTTCCAAATTAGCAGATATATTCACGCAATAAGATCTAAAATTATCATAAAAAAGCTATTAAAATAAGAAATTTTACCTTTATACCACTGGACGTTTTCTTTAACTTGTACATGATGAGATCAAAGCTGGACTTTAAATTTTATTAAAATATAAGCAAATTATTCTGAAGATAAATCGAAATGGATTGGAATTATGAAATGGAATGCATTTTCTAAAAATAAAGAATCACGTACACGTGCAATAAAGTCCTTTTCAGTTTTTAGTGTGCGCATGAGCGAAATACACAGAGACAGCTAGAGACGAAAAATGCAAAACTTAAAAATGGGCAAAATTTGACCAAAAAGGGCTTCACTGCATGGTTACGATCGAAGGCCATGGACGCATTTACATTTGCCCCGGTTTAGCCACCAGAGGGTAGAATTTAATTAATAATAATATCCTTCCATAAGATTTAATTACGTCATATGTCAATTTTCCAGGTCCCCGGGAATACGTTTTATAAGATTAGTAGGCTTATTTATAAGAAGAAACAGAACTTGATTCGCGACATTTATAAATCACGTAGGGCCTACATTAGTTTTACATTAGTCAATATTGACACGTTTCGTATTTTTAAATATGTAATCGAAAGAATATTACTCAATTTGTCAAAATTGTTATAATAATTCTTTGAGTGAATATAAAAGTTATTCTTTGTCAAAATTTAAAAAAAAAATGGAGAAAAAAAAACTTCCTTTATTACTCTTTCAATAAAATTATAATACTTGTTTGTAGATATTGCTTTTATGAAATAAAACAAATTTTCTTAACTAACAAAAATGTTAGTTCATTTCTCAACCCAATTACATTAGCTGTGTGTGAATATTGTTATATCTTATGGTTAAGCTAGATATAACAATATTCCCACAAAATTAATTTGTCAACTGAAAAAATACAACTCCATTTTTTCAACATAACAATATAATTGTTTTTAAATACATGATCAAATAAATAGCTTGTTTTTATTCGTTTTAGTATATTGACAATTTCATATCCAAAAACAATCATCTTGACACGCTTTAATTCACAAATGCATTGCGTAATTTGTATTCAATGGCAAATAGAGCCATTAATTTTTATAATTTCGTATTTACATGAAATTTGACGTCTGAAATTACTCCTCACAACGTTACTTCTTGAGAATCTTTGGATGGACCATTTAGCTTTGCCACTTTCTCGAAGACTAATCTTGCTGAAATTCACATTAGAAATCATTAAAAATGGCATTTAAGATTACTTAGCATTAATGTATTATTTTACCAAAATTTGCCATTTTTTAAACAGTTAAATATTTATAAATAACTTGGAAAAAATGCAAAACAACAAGCACAATATATTCTAATTAGCGTTTTTTAAAACCTGTATATTTGCGATAATTGCATTAGTACCAAGTTTATTTCATTTTCGCAAAAAATGGATCTAAAAGCGGTCAGTGAGCATATTGATATTACGTATTTAAAATATATTTACACTGTGCTTTGAGGGGGGAAATAGAACTAAGTTCAATTCAATTCAACTCATATGGTAGGGAGTTCGAGCTCATTTTCAGGAGAATACTTCTATACGTCAGTTTGATCGACTTTATGCATAATTGTTCAATTGAATTTGACAAAAAAATCGTAAACCTTACTGAATGAAATCGAACAGAAACAATGTATGCATTTAGGAATCCTGACACAATCAATAGGGGAACTCAAACATGTAGATTAAGGTTTGCAGTTTTGCCTGTAAGTGACTTGAACTGGTTTGCTGACCGGCCTTTACATGCGTTGACATCTAGGTCAAACAATCCAATAATCCTATTGGCAAAACGGAAGTAAGTCAACTGCTGGCCCTAAGAAAATCTGCCAACGGTTTTTGCCTGGTAGATTTTCTTGGTGCCAGCAGTTGACTGTACTTCCGTTTTGACAATAGGATTACTGGATTCTTTGACCGACATGTCAACGCGTATACATGTAAAGGTCAGCAAGATAGTTCAAACCACTTACAGGCCAAATTAAATTTTAAAATGTACTGTTAAATTTGTTTAAAGTTTTCCAAGAATTTCTGACTTCCTTTCACCGAGGAATTCAATCATTGCGTCATCAGCAGCTTTAGTTCTAAAGAAGCTGAAACGCATGGCACAAACGTCGAGCCCAACAAATTTCTGAATATTAAAAAAGAGTTGAAAATAAACGTGAATTCTGTTTTCTACATTCAAGAATCTATGAGGAAAAATCCAACAACTGCTGTTTTGCTCAACAATTAACGTTTCTTCCAAAATGTATGAAATGATCTGACCGAATGTGTGCGTGGTGTTTGGACACTTTTTCTGCTTAATTTTTAACCCTAATCCTGATTCCAGTGTAACCTACTGACCTTGACTTTATCCCCCAGTGCGGCAACAAAGTAAGGGGGCACGTAGAAAAGTATGTCTGCACAGTCGATCATCAGTTTAATGACATCGACGAGAGCGGTGATCTCAACTTGCGTTTTTTTATCCCTCTTATCAGGCATCGGATAGAGGAAAAGGACAGGGGTCATAGTTATTGCCAACTTCTTCGAGACCGCTTCACGCTCCTCTTTTGCAGATTTTATGACGATTAATTTTAAGAGGTCTAACAAGTCCTAAGAGAGAAAAAAAAATCTGTTCGGCTGTACATTAATTCAAATTAATTTGGGAAGTTTCCCATGGTCCTTTAATTTTTCACTATTGTAACCTGATTACATGTATATCATAATGCTGAAAAACCCGGCATCGCCCGGGTCGTTACTATAATTCTGATGACGTAATCCAGTAGGCCTACACTTCCTACGATGACATTCTCGTTAAGATTAATCGGACATAAACGATTAATTTGATTAACCTGCCACATAAACACATACACACATACTGTATATGCATATCTTCTTTATATGTTTTGTATATTAGAGGTACTCAACATTATATAATTTTTGAGTAGGGTGCGCAAAAAGCGTACCGTGAAATTTGGCTCCGTCTTACTGACGCATGCACAATATGAAAAACGTGTTGTACGCAGAACTCAAAGTTAGCTGGGATTAAAGATAGTATTTTATGTATTTCATCGTATTTTGCTTCAATAAATCATAAGAATAAATATGTAAGCATTTATAAACATGTTGACATTTTTATATACCTAAAAATAACACCAAGAAAATCTAGGTTAGAAACCTAGAAAATCAACTGTGTAAAACGACAAGAAAAACCGAAAAAAGCTAGTATTTTTCTATAGTTTGCACTAAACTTTAAGCCTAAAGACACGTGGTCAGCTATCGTTTAAAATGCGGGGAGATATCGAATCACGCATTTTTTTATGTTAGCTATACGAATCACGTCATGTTGTCCGCAAACAAAATTTCCACATCTTTATAAATGCTTACAAAATTATTCTTATGATTCAGTGACGTTATAGGCATCCAACATATTATATATTATAAGGCAATATTATATTATAAGCTGTTTATATAATATACATGTACAGCTACGGCCCATTTTTTGGAACTTTTAGTTCGTTGTCCTTAGTAGGGCGTTCAGCCAATCAGAAAGCGCCATTTTTGACCTAAATACACAATTTTCGTACCGCCCAGAAAACGATACGCAAAATACACGTTTGCATGCTGTCAGTGCTTGATTACCCCTGTATACAGTTTAACATCTTTAGCTATTGTCATACTAATGGTACTATTACTTACGTATAATACGCTGTTATATTTGCTTGGCAACTGGAAAATCAATAATTTCATGGCTTTCAATTGTTCGGACTTATCTTTGATTTCTACAAAACATATCAGACATAAATTTTAATTTCATATTTATCGAACAAGATCTCTATCAACTAATAACCAAATAATGTTATGAATAAACTTCACTAGTAACTAGTTTCGAAGTAACGCTAAAATTGTAACTGAAACAGGTGTATAAAGAATAAATTATGATATAAGCATTGGATTTTTTACATTTACTGTACTTAGTCTTGCAGTCAAAAGTTAACTTGATGAATTTTCTAGTTACGAGGGCCTAACCATTGTCAGTGGTAATGTTTCAAAAACAATTTTAAGCAAAGAATAAAATCAAATATTTTTAAAAACGAAGGTAAAATCTATGTAAATTTCCGATCATTAATTGATCGTTGATTTTCCAAACAAATGGCATATAACGACCATATCTGGCCAAATATGGCATATATGGCCCATATCTGCCATATATGTCCAGACATGTCAAATTTCTGGCCTGCCCAAATATGGCATATATGGACCCTGTATAGCAAACATGATATGTATGGTACTGTAGCTGCCATATGTGTCCATGCAGACATGTCCAATTTCTGGTTTGGTCATATATATTTTTTTCACCCGTGTTATATTCAGTTGAAGTTGATATTTATCAATTTCACTTATATTTATTATCCGAGGGGTGCCGGGATATGGCCTTTCTTAGGCCTGCATCTGCACTTATGTGGGGGCCGTGATTCTTTAAAAGGTGTTCGCTTAAATCCCATTAAAGAATTTGTAAGCAAGATAAAACTCAACTTACTTATTAGTTGATAAAAAAGATCGACATATTCGCTGGTGAACAGAGTACCCGGCAAATACGTTAAAAAGAACAGTAACATTTGGCTAATAATTCTAGGCTCTAAAGCATCTAGTTTATCATTGTTTTTCTTGATGTTCTTGTGAAAATCTTCGGCCAAATCACAGATCATAGCGTAAAATGCAGATTTATCTTTCGCAGATGTCATTGTAAACAATCCTGCATCTTTCAGTTGTCCCTTGTATAGCACGCGGAGAAGCCGATGATAAATCTGAAGAATAAAAAGAAATTCAAATATAAAAGCATTCGTGGAAGTCTGCTGAAGTTCAAAAAGTTTTAAAGAGTAAAACTTGGAAAAGTGACCACCTGTGTATGTTGACCACTTTTTAGTGTTCAGTTATTGTTTCTACTAGTGTACATTTCCTTCATAAAAAATTCTCTGTAAAGTGACCAGTGTGTGTTGTCTTTTTTTGCAATTTTTACATTGCCAATGTACCTTAAAAGGTGACCAGATAACAGATGAGTCACGTTACATCTTGCTTTGACCCTTGGACATGATGATTCTGTATTTTTTGGTTTTGTGGTTTTTTACTACGTGTAGGCCTATTACAGTCTACATGTATAAGTGCAGTGGACATGTTTATTATTTTAATTTAATTCCGGCATTCTTTGTATAGTGGCCACCTGTGTACAGTGACCAACATAGCATTTTTTTGGGGGGGTCACTCTTTACAGGTTTTACTGTACTTTATTCATATCTAGCGATCGACTGATGCTACTGTAGGATCGACGATGAACGACTAAATTAGTCATTTTAATTTAAAAAGGACTATTTTAGTCGTAAATGTTAGCCCTGATTTAAAATTCAACTCATGCTTTTGCAACGCTGGTCGGTTGGTTGGTTGGTTGGTTTTAAGGTAAGGACTTCAGATCGCGGGACAGACGTTTAGTTTTGAAACTAGTAACGGCTAACAGCGCCACCTAGGCTACAAACCGTGGCGGATGATCTTGGATGACCAAAGAAAAGACCATTTTAAAATGGCATCATCAGCCGCTGTATGTCGCATGGAGCTCTGGAAGCCACGCATCCTTCATCTTCCAAACTCTGGCACGCGTACCAAATTGGGCACAGGTGGAAGGACTCGCTAATTTTTTTGGCGTCGCGCTTTACGATCGGGGCGCCACCTTGGCAGCCATCCTTCATCGGGGCGTCCATCCGTCATCGCCTCAATTCGGTTCGTTTTTGACCCCCTGGCGGCTGTCCATCAAACGGCTGAAAAGACAAATATCTCACGGAAGGAGAAGGCCCACCAGAGGCGCGTCGCGCGTCACAAGAGGATCCTCGACGAGCTGTCAGAGGCGATGACGGAAGTTCGGATAGCGATGGCGGCGCTAATTGCTCCTTGTCTTCTACCCGATTAAGAGGTTGACAAAACTCACGCCAGACCTCGTTAAGACGAATCTCGAGGGACATCCAATTCGTTCGTTCAAATGTGACTTCCAACATGAATAAAATAAAAAATAAATAATAAGGCCCGCCTATTGAATGGGAAGGTGTTGCAACGTTTCTCGGGGAATTCCCCGTGATAACGTAGCTTTTTTCGTATTGTCTAAAGTTCGTTTTAACGAAACGTACTGTAGATCGAACTCGTGAAAGTCGTTCGTTTTAGACGAAAATTGTTAATCTTCGGATTCGGAATATACGTCATTAGTGCGTATCAGAAATCTAATACTGTAGTGACTTCTATTGGTGAAAAAGTTAAGTCCCCAGCACTAACATAGAAAAATGTTAAAATTTGTACAAAATTAGCTTGGAATTTTTTTGAAAATGTTACAAATTTGTCATCGGAAAATGCAGAACGTATCTGTACGTATAGAAAAGGTTGAAAATGTTGCAAATTTGTGCTTGGAAAATGTCGTAGATCTCTAAAATTCCTGTTTGGAAAATGTTGCAGATTTGTGCATGAAAATGTTGTAAATCCTACAAGTTTGTACCAGGAAATGTTAGGAAATTTGTATTCCAAAAACATGCACTGACAATTTTTCAAGTTCGTCCTTGGTAATTGCTGAAAATTTTGCAAATTTATCCTCGGAAACTGTTGAAAATATTGCAAATTTGTTGTTCGAAAAATGTTATAAATCCTACAAGTTTGTAATATAGGAAAGTTTGGAAATTTGGGCTCTAAAAATGCTGACAATTTTGCAAGTTTCCTCGGTAATTGTTGAGAACTGTGAAAATTATGTCCTCGAAAACTTCAAATTTTACCTCGGAAACTTGAAAATTTTGCAAACTTGCACTGGAAACATTTTTCTTTAAAATTTTGCAAACTTGTACTGGAAAAACGTTCAAAATTTTGCAAACTTGTACAGGAAATTTTTTAAAAATTTGGAAAATTGTGGCCCTGAGTTAACCATGTGTAAACATTAATTTTGGATCATGACAACATTATAATACGTCGAATTTCCCTACCTTTTCCCAAATAAGTCCATCTTCTCTAACATTCCACACATTTTCAACTTCCCTGACTTTTCCAGGGGTTCAGGTCGTTCTAAACGAGATTCCGCGTGTTTTTGAAAACAAACTTACGCAAACAATTTAGGTAAAAAATCGCATACATGTAAACAACTTAGAGATTCAAAAAATGCGAAAGAACTTCTGGAAACAAGTCGCAGAACTCGGAAACTAAAACGTTTATTCCTCTAAAAAGTTCCTCCAATATAGCATCGCTCCGAAACATTTTCAAAGTCCCAAAACATGGTATATATAGAAAAAGAAAAGGTTTCACGAAACTTCTAAACGGCTGAAAATTGTGCATTTGGCATGAGGAATTCGTCGAGGTTATCGGACAGGGTGTTGGCAAACGCCTCTCCAAAATTGGCTTCTGGTACGGGCAACCACCTGCGCACCCGTCTTCAGGGAAGACGGGGTGCCATCAATTTCCCACCAAAACACGTACCCATTCCACGGGCACGAGAAGAACATGGGCCAGAATTAAAACGTATGCCTTATATAGTTTGAACGCAGTTCAAAAACTGTTCGTTTTAAGGAGACGCTCGAGTAGTAGTTGGGGATTTGTACAAATGCCAAAAGTCACTGTCCTCGATCATTTATCATCCTCCTGTATTTACTCCATTTTTTTTCTTAAATTTATTTGGATGCCTATTTATATCGCTATTCGAATTGTGTATATGGAAAATTTGGTAAAAATCTTTCCCTACAGAGAAAAACGTCTCCAGATTGAATTTTTTTTTTCAAAATCTATATTATCTTCTTTTCAATTCAGAACGTCATTCAATCCCGAACAGGCGAATCCAATTAATTTTCACTGTCTCGTATACGTGACGAGAACTGTCTTTTCAACTCGCGCTCCATCAAATCAACTTTTACGTTCATCCGCAGAATGTTTACAAAACTGCTTATTGCGAATTAAGGATCGATCACATTAAGAGTTACATGTATACTATTGTAATTAAGTCTGTAGCAGACAGACGACTTATTCGAAGACAGTGTGTACTGTCCCCGAGTGTATATACGAATGATTTCAGCTGTTTAAAGCTGTTTCAGCAGCCAAAGCTATTTATTTTGAATACAGTGGAAGATCATTAAATCGCTTTAGACGAATTTCTGGTAGTACGAACTCGCTTTATACAAATTTGTGGTATAGTACGAACTCGCTTTATACCAATTTCTGGTAGTACGAAATCGCTTTGAGTCCCCGACCTATCGTGATAATGTTAATTTTCATCGTTTAAGACGAATTCCGAATTCGGATATTACAAATTTTAAACAATACGAAAAAAAATGGTAGCCTACGTAATAAGGGGGAATTCCCCGATAAAAGTTGCAGCCCCTTCCCATTCACTTGCATGGGGTAAGTTATCATTCAAACTTCGATTAAACTCTAGTTCTCTGCAGTTCTTCCGATAATACGAACTACGGCTTTAAACGAACAAGTTTTGACGTCCCTCGAGATTCGTCTTAACGAGGCCCGACCGTATACGGAGATTTCTCAGCGATAACATTGAAGTAAATCCATCGATAATTGATCTTAGAGTATTCGATGATCTACGACACAATGTACGATGCCGCGAACCGGATTGCCGATTTTGATTACACCGGCTTGTGCGCTTAATCGAATAAGCTAAACAATTAAAACGAGATAAGAGCCCCTTAGAAATTAGGCAAACAATGCTGCGACGTTGATGGCCGATCTAGATAAAGGTTCATCCATATTAAATTGGACAAATAAGGCACGATTAATCAGATAAGTTACGATTGCTTTTTTAATTGTATCTGCTAAATACACAAACACCATTCTGTCAAACATATTTCCTACCCATACTTGAATAGATCGATATGAGAAAATTTGTATATTATACGCCTCCCCCTCCCACCCCCAAAAAAGACAGGGACTTTTCCAGGTTCTTAAAAAAAATGAGTGTAGGCCTATAATGTTGCAATAGGGTTTGTAAAATTGACATGGGCCAATATTATCCACGATTTTGCAAAATCGACACGGGACAAATATTCAATATTTTGCAAAATTCACCAATGTCAATTATGAAACATTTTAAAAATAATTGCAAGAATTTTTTTACAAAATTAGCATGAACGTTAGTTGAAAATTTTACAAATGACATTTTCGGAAAATGTAGAAGATTTCGAACATTTGTACTCTGAAAAAATTGCGAATTTTGCAAATTTGTCCTCGGAATCTGTTAAATTTTTTACAAATCTGTCCTCAGAAACTGCTCAAAAATTTGGTAAAGTTGTGCTGAAAAAGGTAGGAAATTCTGCAAATTAGTTCTCAGAAACTGTTAAAAATTTTGCAAATCTGTCCTCCGAAACTGTTGAAAATATTGCAAATTTGCCCTCGAAAATTACTAAAAATTCTACAAATCTGTACTCGAAAACTGTCGAAAATTTTGCAAATCTGAACTCGAAACCTGGTGGAAGTTTTACAAATCTGTCTTCAGAAACTGTTAAAAGATGTGGTAAGCTTGTGCACCAAAAGATTGGAAATTTTGCAAATTTGTATAATATTAACAATTTGAATTCTCCAAACTTTTCCAGACATTTTCAAGTTCCCTGACTTTTCCTGTTTCTCCAGGTCTGTGGTAATCCCGAGTTAAGTTTTTTTTAAATGATTGGGGAAACTTAATGACTACCATTGCTACAATTTCGGGCACTTCCACTTGCGTCAAATGACTCGGGGACAGTGTCTTGTCCTCGTGCCAAACTGCGCGTCCGCGTAATTAGACTCGCATGCAGATCACGTAAGCCGCATTTTTCAAACGCCCACCATTTTACTCCCTGATTTCGAGAATTGAAGGCGATATAAAAAGTGGGTGAAAATCTCCAATTAGGCTTAATTAAAAACATTAGCCCAACCCCCCTTGGAGCACCTGGCCAAAAAAATCAACGACGAAACCTTCGGCGATCTGATTTAGGGGAACGTCCAGGACACGGTAATGTGGGTGCCCGAAGGATTGGCCGAGCTTATCTAACGTCGACGATGTCATGGCCAAGACGAGGACCACGATTAATAATAATCTAGACTTATTTAAATAGACGCAGCAACCTGTTTTATTTCTCGCTAGCTGCTAATTTCACTTAAAACTCACGAATAAACGAAAAACAAGATTTTTTTTTTGGTTTTTCAGACTAGCTTGGTTTACAAATGCGGATAAAATGTAAATGCTGAGGAATTTGGTTTAAGGTCGAAACGTGCATGCAGATTGGTCAAGCGGAGATAACGGACACCGCTAGGAGTCGCAGGAAGTCATCAATAACGGAGTCAAATTTGGAGAAAAAAATCCTGAAAATGAAGTCTCGTATAGGCCTATATAGAAAGGTGAGTAAATATTCGTTTTGGGATAGGCACATTTCGATAGATTTGATAAAATAAAATTGTAAAAAGATTTTAAAAACACTGTGCCACCGAGTGACAAAAAGTAAAACTTAAAAATGGGCCAATTCGGCTAATGGATGGCGCCACTGAAAACCGAAAACACTCAGTTTTTAGTGCGCATGCGCGAAAGGGTTGAGAGGTTCTGAAAAGGTTGAGTATTTTGCCAATTTGTCCTCAAAATCTGTTGAAAATCTTACAAAACTGTACTTGATCGAATACAATTGAAAATGTTGAAGATTTGTGCTTGGAAAAACGTGGAAAATGTTGCAAATTTGTCTTCGGGAAAACTTGGAAAAATGTGTAAAGATTGATGTCCTCGGAAAATGTTGAAAATTTGGCGAGTTAAAGCTCGAGAAAAATGAAAATTTTGCAAATTTGTGCTGGGAAAATCTGAAAGTTTGCTAATGGACCCTGTGTTTTTAAGTTCTCTGACTTTCCCAGGACTGAGGGTATACCCTTTTTACTGACTTTTGCCAATAATAACCCACCTATGCGATATTGCGCCTAATTTCCCTTTTACTTTGAGAACTGACTTCAGTTGGCAATTTTTTTATTAAGTGGACGTTCGAGTTGGTCATAACCCCCTCCCTTCCCCTGTCCGTGACAACCTATACCTCTTTATTCCCGACATGAGGACGTCGTTTCTGAATGGCCAATTAGCTGCATGTATTAATTTGCGAGCATAATTTGCATACCCTAAAGCTTAGTCCCGTTTCTGGCTCGAGTCACAATTAAACAATTTAAGAAACGTTTCTTAATTGTTTTTACAATATTGCATTTCCAACTGTATTTATTTCTTATCTTTCCTATATTGCTATTTTCTTTTTCTTTTGCTTGGTTTAATTTATTTTGCTACGACATCGCCTTCGTCCGTTTAGCCTCGCTCAACACAAGTTGCATAACTTATCAATTAAGATAAAACCCGTTTCAATACTACGTTATAATTTATCTTAATTTATAAAACTAGACTCGGCGAACGTTCGTGTTATGACATTATACGACTCTGCATTTTTATAAGACCGGATTCTTAAACCTATCCAAAACCGAACCTTTTAGAACAAATTTGTGTTTACATGTATTTTTAGACCGAACAATCGGTTTAGGAGTGGATTGGTCAGTTTAGAAATTGACGTTGAAAGTGCGAAAGATGGTGATAGAAATGGACGGTGAGTATAGCCTATCTCGAACAAATTTTCCCTTACCTTCCATTATTACGAGTTTTTTTTTATCTGTAATTCAACAAATCTACACAAAATCAAAAAAAAAAAAAATGCGTATCTGACAGATACAGCGCGAGCACTCCCGGCTGAAAAGGCGTCGAGAGTAATTTAGCATTAATCCAATTCGAAACAGACAATTAACAAACACACTTAAAAACAAATTTTGTACATTTTATTTTTTCGAAAACTTGCTCATCCCTCGAAGTTGAGACGAACTTAGTCTTTAACTTCAAACAACAAAAAATCTGAAATTTTCTCCAGAAAAAAAACAAAAAACGGACATTTTGGAAAGAAAAAAAAGAGAGTGGAAACGGTATTTCAAACTTACCGAAAACCTTTTTCCCGAGTCAGTGGTAAGTAAGGGGTCTGGTGGTCGAACGACGGAACCGACGTAAAATCCATGAAACCGTGGCACAATTCCAACAATTGTACATCCGCCGCACTCCTTCCGTAATTTCCGGACAAACATTCGATGAAGGGGGTAAAAGGTCGATGAAGAAGGATGGATCATCCCAGAAGCGGGATGATGGAAGATGGACGAGTTCCGGTGGTGGTGGTTAGACTGGGGTCCCGTCATATTCTCATTCCTTGACCAAAGACACGTCCATGCGACGAGGGTCAGTCGGAGGAGTGGGGGGTCCTCCCTCCTCCGAGTCGGGGGCGCCAGGGGCCAGTTCCTCCACGTTGCTGCTACTGTCCGGCAGCTCGTAGCGAGCGTGGGTGCGCATGTGCCTGGTGATCATGTCTCGCCGGCAGGCGGCGTAAGGGCATTGGGGGCACTTGTAGGGCTTCTCTCCCGTGTGCGTCCTCTGGTGGGTGCTGAGGTGGTCGGAGCGGCTGAAGACCTGACCGCACACTCGGCAGGTGTAGGGTTTGACGCCGGTGTGCAGCCTCATGTGGCGGGTGAGCATGTCGCTGCGAGCGAACGAACGCTTGCACACGTCGCAAGAGTAGCTCTTGGCGCCGGCGTCGCCGCCCTGGCGGCTGCTCTTGTGACGGCTGGCCATGTGCTTGGCCAGCCTATCGTGCAGCGAGAACATTTGACCGCAGATGGGACACACGTAGGCCACGTCCGTGCCCGGGGGCATCTCCTCCACCACCGGCGACACGTCCAGGTTGTAGCGCACGGCGACGCTCTCCTTGAGGGTGGGGGACAACACGTCGCCCCGCATCATAGGCACGCTCAACAGGCCCGTGGAGTAACGGTCGCGATCGCCCTTGGCCAACGGAGAGATCATGGACAGCTCGAAGGAACCCTGCAACAAGAAAAAATACGAGTCGTTGTCCGATGGTTCAATTGGAAAGGCATGCAAAATTTCATTTTCAATTTCCCTGACCGTGTAATGACAATGTTAAAAATTGACTCCTGCCAATGTTATCCACGATTTTGAAAAATCAACACAGGACAATATTTTGCAACGATACATTGCTATTAGTAAATTAACATGGAATTTTTTTTTAAAAATTGGAAATTTAAAAATTTTGCGTTGGGAAAATGTAGAAAGTTTTCAAATTTCTATCTCAGAAAATGTTGAAAATTTGTGCATAGAAAAGGTTGGAAATCTTGCAAATTTGTACTCGTGAAAACGTGAAAATTTTTTACCAATTTATACTTGGAAAACGCGGAAATTGTTTTGCAAATTTGTACTCTGAAAACGTGGAGAATTTTGAAAAATTGTGCTCAGAAACTGTTTCAAATTTATGCAAAATTTTCCAAATTACGCCTAAGCTTTAATTTTGGATCCTGAAAACATGACTATATACGTTGAATTTCCCTGAGTTTTTCAAAATAAGCCATTCTTCCCTGACTTTTTTCAACCCCGAAATATTATTTCTAGAACTTTTTTTCACGGGAATACTGTTACAGTTTATTTCGTTTTAGGTAGACTCAGCTCCCATAACAATAAATATAATAAGTTACATAAAGTTGCATAAAGTTTGCATAAAGTTGTAAGAAAAGGTGAATGGGAGAAAATAGCTTGTATTACATTTGTTTTTAGATAAATATGTATTTTTTTTCTCTTTTTTGATATTGGGAAGAGTTAACCTTACGATTTTATTGTCACATGCGAGTTCTATTTGGGGAGTGTAAATTAAGGATTTTTGTTTGGCCCCGTATTCTGAGGCCACTATATCAGCCACATCATTTGTTCGTTTATTTTTCCTATGTAGGAAGGTTTCCAGACAGAAAACATAATTTGTCGTAGTTTTGCGTTTTGTTCAGACTGTTAATTTGACAATTCTTGGATGGGTGCATGAAGGAATGTGTTGTGCGCATACGGTGCAAGGCATTGCAATTTATCTAAGTTGGAAAATAAATATTTTTAGGCAATTTTTTCACGGGAATAGCGTTAATTGCTCGATCTACATTTCCCCGTGAATTTGAAAATATTTACAAAACAGACATCGTATTCCGAACAACTTATTTCTGGAAACAAACTTTACGATCAAACGAATTGTCCTTCTGAATTGTCTTTCCTCGCTAATCAGGAAAGACGTTGAAATTTACACGCAGATTACGTGTTTTTCTATACAACTTTTACGAGCGAAAATGGTTTTTGAACTTCTCAAAACGAGATATATAAAAAAAAACAAAAGAAAAAGGTTTTTTTGTGGTAATTTTGTGGTTTTTGACTGTTTTTCCTACTCGTTCTGAACTGTTTATGAAACATTTCGGCAAACGCAATTTTTTAACATGTATAGCCACGTGTTGAATTTGATAAATGAACGTACATGAATACTGCATCGTTAAGTGAATTAGCCAAATTAATGCCAAAAGATGTTTATTCGAAAAATCTGAATGCTTCCTACACAACGCTCGGAACGATGAATGCTTCGGAGGTGGGCCGCACCAGGGCGCCAAGGGGAAGGGGGCGCCAAAAAGTACAAAAATATTTACACTGTATATAATAATAATAATAAAAAGCTTTATTCCTATATTGGTATTTTCGCTGCAAATTAACCAATAGAAACATTTACGAATTGTCATAATCTGGGAATTTTATTTCAGAAATTGCCTAAGCTTTACTTAAAATTTGCGATAGTCTTTCCAAAAATTTGAGATTTCCTTTTCATAAGTTTGCGAATTATTTATTTTTAAAAATTTCCAAATTCCAAAAAAAAAAAAAAAAAAAAATTGCGAGATTTTTGAGTCATCGAAATTCTCTAAAGGACCACGTTTTCGGAGATTCTCCAAAGACCACGTGCTACTCGAAACTTCCCAGCTGGGGCGTCAAAATGTTACGGTCCGGCCCTGGCTATTATCAACTCAGGTGTTGAATTTTCAATTCCTGATTCCGGACTTAGAAACTAAAAACGTGAGCAAAAATAAAAATTTCGTACAAGTCTTACCTTATGGGGCGCCGGTTGCGGGCTAGGGTTGAGCGGCGTCCCGGGGCTCGATTCCGAGCTAATACTGCTAGATCTTCCGCCCACGCACGGGGATCCCCTTCCTCCGTAACCGGAAGTTCTCATGGACAAATCGAGCGGCGAGTCCTGGGGCGTGGACTGATCGGACTCGAGGCTTCCTCCCTTTCGCAGGGCCGGGATGTAAAGGGGCCTGGGGATGGGTCTTCCGGTGCGGGCGGAAGTGGTGCTGACGCTGGTGATGGGGGCGCTGACGGCGGTGACGGCCACATCGGCCACATCCACCCACTGCTGCAGATCTCCGTCCGAATGGCATCGTCTCTTGAACAGATCCGGGAGGTACCTGGAGTGGATGAAGTGTTCCATGAACGTCTGGCTGACGGGGGAGGCGGGGGTGTTGGGGGTGAGGGGCGACACGGGGGACATGGGCACCCCTCCGACCATCAGGCGTTCTCCGGCGGCGGTGGCTGCCTCCGACCACTGAGGGCGCTGCTGCAGAAGGGGGCACGAGCAAGGGAAGGAGGGCGCCTCGTCGCACTCCTGGATATGGAATCTGGGGGGCTCGAAGATTCGCGGGGCGCCGGGGTTAGCGGTGGCCACGGGGGTGACGGGGCGCTGCTTGTCCTCCTCGCGTTTGACGCGGGGCGAGCGCACTCCGAGTCCTCTCAGGGACTCCACGATGGGGGGCGTCCTATGGTCGGCGGGGGGCGCCGGGGCCCTGGGGGCGCTTCCGAACACTTCCTCCTCTTCCTCCGAGATGGCCCGACACTTGTAGCGTTCCCGATCGAAACTGTCGAAACGAAACACTCGGGCGGTGGTGGTGATCCTGGCGTCGCCCTCGTCGACTTCGACCAGGGCCGCTCGGGCGCCCGGACTGGGGGCGGCGTCCGAATCGGTGAAGAGCGAACGTTCGCTGCTGGCGTCGTCCTGCAGGGAGTCGGGCGCGCCCCCTCCTCCGGAAGAAGAAGACGAAGGGAGGAGGGGCGCCGCCGAGGCCGGGGCCGAGTCGCCCTCCGATTCCCCTTCGTCCGGCTCCACCGAGCGCCGCTCGTGCACCTGGCTGGTCAGCTTGTCCAGCACGGCGTTGAGGCGCTTGCGTTTGCGGGACGTCTCTTCGACGGCCGGGGCGCCGGGCTCCATGGCCCGATGGCGATGCTCGGACGGGGGGCGTCCACAGGGCGCTAACTGGACACCGTGCCCCGCTGGACGCAGGCTGTCAGGGCGCGTCGTTTTGGCGCGACATTTTCGGGAGAGAGGAGCGATAGCGTGTCGCGCGAGGGGTGACGGTGCCTCTCTCTGCGCCCTCCGAAGGTGGAGCGTGTTGCCGAGATTAGACCGTGCCCCCACCTCGCTGATTCGCGATTTGCCCAAAATGAAAAAGTTGGAGGAAACCTGCGCCAAAAGTTGTTCCTTTCTGTACTCCCACGACCACGACGAGTGCTGCTGCTGCTGCTGTTGTTGCTGCTCCGCTTCGACTGCCTAAAAGAAACAACAAAAAAGAGAAAATGGTGAGACTACGTGCGGTCAGCGGGACGGCCCATGAAGGGAAAGAGGGCTGCCTTGGGGCCTTTAAGGTCCAGCGATCGATTGGCCCACCCCGCATTTTTTTCGGGACTTTCTGACCTGCGCCTTCCGTATTTTGGAAAGACGAAATGCGAGGAGTCGCCGATGAGCGACTTTACCGTGATGATTGCGTTAGAGGAATGGGGTACTCGGATAGAATGTTTACGAATCGTACTTTGACAGTCTTCGAATCACGCGCGCAAAATCATACATGCTCGTTTAGTTTAAAAAAAGCCCGTTTAAAGTCGTTGATAAGCGACTTGCATGATTTCGTTAGAGGAATGCGACGCCGTGGGGGTACTCGGACGGAATGTTTACGAATCGTACTTTGGCAGTCTCGAAATCACGCGCGCAAAATTCGACGCGCCCGTTGGTTTAAAAACATACATGTTAATATGCTCCCTACTCGTTCAGTAATAATGGCATCAACGCCATTACCTCCAATACATGAAAGATCATTGAAATGGCATCATTACCTTCAAAAACGTTTACGCCTTCATTACACATGTAGCCTACTTTTAAACCCTACGAGATCGATGAAACGTCATCATTACAGGCCATCATTAAAACTCCCATCACTCTACTCGATCATTAATAATGTCATTATTACGATTTCACGTTTTTCTACAATGAAGGTATAGAGCTAAATTAACAATAAATAAAAGGTTATTTTTGTACTATGATCGGACACCTGAAACATCACTGAGTTCTTGCATTTATTTTCGATTCGATTCAATTTGATTTCAGATTAAAAATGTACAAGGCGAGTCAAAAGTCGTTTTTACCTTCCCAGACATGTACTTCCCGTTCCTGCTCGACCGTTCAAACGAGTTAACATTTGTTTTTAAAAGTTAACTCAGCGCGAAAATTAAACAGTCATGACACGTGTCACGAATGTCCTAAACGAAGGCTAAATCAAAAAAATGGAATTCCCGAATGAAGTTGAAGACAAAGGTCGCCATTTTAATTTTAATCACATTTTAAGAAGAAAAAAAACATCCACGCTTTAGAATCACGTTTTAAAACTTAACCTTACGATTTTAAGCAAAAAAATGTTAAGTTTTTCATAATTACGTAACATTTTCGAAACTTAATTGCTAATAATAGGCAATGAGGCCTGGACAGGAAGGTCACACTCGCTCATTATGCCTCCCACGAGTCCTCCGTACAATCAAAAACTAATAATTTCTCACTCACCAATGACGGACGTTAGGCGTCGCTGCGGGCGGAGGTTGATGAAATTTTCAAAGTTATGTCAGAAATCAATACGCTATAGGGGAAATCCCACGGTTCCGCATCATAATCGAACTTTTGCTCGATAATTTCCCCACGAGAGAGCATACATGCATGTAATTAATGGCGAATTCGACTCACCCAAAAAGTGTACACCCAAGTGCACCAGGTGTAGGCTACAAGGTGAGGCATA
>JAQGBX010002178.1:0-21397 GCA_034698745.1 Megaphyllum sjaelandicum | reverse complement strand
GTAATCCACGACATCCCAAGGGAGGAATTTGAATACACACGGTCGTTTGACCTTGACCTGGTCATTCGACCGTGACATTGTAAACCCTTCATCTTCATTGTACACGAAGATGTACTGTATAATGTCTTTTATCTTTTTTTAAATCTTGTTTTACTTAAGACTTTAGAAGGTTTAACTGGTTTTATTTTCACTCCTGCCCCAACTCCACTATCGGAATAAATGTATTATTAAGTAGTTCAGAATTTTTTCCACGCTTAATGGTTGCAAACAAGGTGAACATCTGGAAGACTTAAGCAACGTCACGTACAGTATAATACGAACGTGTTTCTTTGATAAAGTTTATGCAAATAGTCAGATATTTCTTGCTGGAACATTTATGGGATAGCAATTTTTTTTTTCAAAAAGCTACTTGTATTTATACTGCGTGTACCGGGTCGGTTATTCTGATTGTGGTCATGTGGTCATTAGCTTCGGTCATGTGACACGTGAATTCCGCTCATTGCATGTTCATGATGATGATATCATTGATATTTAATGAAATTCAATTTCGTTTGTACATGTACTGTATGTATGCAATGTCGAAAAGGCAGAGTTGGTCATATATACTTGGAATGTGTTGATCCATTATACCGAAGTAAAACCAAAGTGTCAGTACTGCAAAGTGTATACAGTGTAGATGTACATTATGCGCATAAATCTAAATAAAACATAGGCCTACTTGTTGTAGGCGCTAGGATTCTGTAAATGTCATATCGCGAGGTTGTTTATATGATAATGAAATTCGTGCTTTTCGGAATTGCACTTAAAAGGTAGGTCCAACAGCTGCGTGTTCTCAATGGGAATTACGGAAAAGATAGTTTTACGCATTGAATGAAACATTTTAATAAAAGTCCCTTTATACCCTTAACGAAGGTAAATGACTTCAGGAATTGCAAATTTTACATTTTTAATTATCCCAAGCGTGAATTTTAAATGCATTAAAATCTTCATTTTTTTAGTGATTGTAAACAGGTAGTACAATTTGATCGATCTTACATTGGCGCTTTTCAAATTTTAGTATAAAATTTAAAATTAACGAGTGCATGGAGATTCTTTCTAATGTGAAATTCACATTTCCTAATCATCCTTAGGTCTCAAATTAAATAAGAAAATGGATTTTCTTATTTAATTTAATATTACCGACCACTTGAAGATGGCTTCATTCGTAAATCCTTAGGTCTCACTAAACTAAATCGACAATGGGATTTACCTTCGTTAACTATACAGACTCACTAGAAAACACTACTAGAATTCACTGGCAAACTGGAATTACAGTATACTGTAATTTACACTGCACTCGAATAATATTAATTTCTTCATTTAAGAGGAACTCGGATAATAATACTTTTTGGGTGCACGGCAAGTTCCCAAACATTCACGCTACGTTTTGTCAAAACAATACACTTTTTCACAAAATACTGCCAAAGAAACAATTAATATGCAATCTCAAGGCATCAATACACACGGATCAATTAGGTACCATGTTTCTGGAAATTAATAAGGCATATTCAAAAAGTCATGTTTTATTGCTTGCAATTTTTGGGAAATCAAATGCTCTAATCAACCAATTTAAAAAAAGAAAAAAAAAAGAAATGAAATCGAATTACTTTCAGTTTGGAATTTTCATTTTTAAAAGCCAAATGCTCAGAAATATGAGCTTGACTTTTCGGACGAGCCAAAACATACCTGAAATTCGGCAACAAATTGCCTCGTGTGTGAAGGCTTTTAGATAACGAAATATTTTAGTTATACTAGCTATATAGTGTTCTTTGAAAGTTTGAAGGTTAAGTGTTAACCCTGCTTATAATATTTATAGCTTCATTATTACGAACTACGGTTAAAACGAACACATTTTGACGTCCCTTGGAGCTCGTCTATGACGAATTTCGACGACACAACCTTGCCATCGTAGAATATCACACTTCAGCATGGTGCAACTACAGGAGTTGATGGGATGAACCAGCAGTTCTACAATACAGTAGAATCCTTTTATAGCGATCTTCAAGCGACCGACAGAATTTGACCATTATATCCGGAAATCATTAAACCCGCATTAAAAAAAATGTGACCCAATAAGTATGTACATTCTACATACATACAGTAGATGTATATATATATGCATGACATTTTACATTAATTAACGTTCAAATGTAAATGTACAAACAAAATGTTAACAAACAGTTTAATTTGGTGAAAAATTGTCCGTAACTAGCGTAAAGAACACGTGATCAGAGACTCGAGAGCGTGGGAAACTTCTTCACATCCTCCTTCATCGTTATAGTCGATCCCATTTAGCATTGAATTAACCAAAACCCCCCATCGCTAAATGCAGATTATTGTTATAACCAGCATCGCAATACCCGGAAAATTGTACATGTACTCCTATGGGAAACCCAACTTCCTTCGCTTTTTACATCATAAAATCCGACCTATCGTTCTATCCGGCATTGTTATAAGTGGATTCTACTGTGCATTCTTAGTGAAACGTTTCTATGCGGCAATTATTTCTCCATGCACAATCCCGAATAAAGCTGCGTGGTTCTTATAAGTTTGCAGCGCTTCAGAAATTGACGATGATTAATGTTTTTGCTCGTCATTAATCTTTTGCAGACCGATTTTGGCGGCTACTGCGTCTTGTTCATGGACGTGAATTGGGCAAACCAAAACCACTTCATAGCCGAATTCGGAGACGGGACAGCGTGTGATTTCGCCACCTACTTGCCAGCGTGTGCCTGCATTGTTCACGGAATAATCATGGCCGTTTACCACGGCTTCATCCTAGTAAAAGCATCAAGATCCAACGACCATCTTATCGTGTAAGTTGTGGCATTTTCCCTTTCGAATCAATTTTGCATGAACTCCGCTGGGTTCCCCACGGAATTCCGCTTCATTTTTTTTTTCAAGTTCGCTGAACTTATTGATCGAAAACGTGTTTTAAATTCCCCGATAATTATAGTATATGGTTCGTATGCATGGAAGATCTTTTGACCTAAATCGATATTTATGAGAAAATGTTAAAAAAGCACACGTCAGAGATTCCCAGTCTGCGCTAGGTGCGCTTAAGCTATTGCTGCTATTAGGTTGTGCTGTCAGACTGAGGAGCTCTGTTGTGGTGAGTTGACATTTTGATCGGGAAAAAAAATAAAATAAAAATAAATGTATATTGGGGGAAAATGTTAATAAAACAACCCAGACGTTGATACCGCGATGTTTTTGTTCGATGCAACCGCGCTGCAAAGGAAATAAAATTGTTTTATTTAACTTCTTTTGGGGTCATTTTGGAATCATATGGAGACCTATGCTGGGTGTCCCAGAATGTACAGAAATGTCCCCAGTAATTTCCGATTTAACTTTCCTGACTGTTCCAGGTTTTAAAAAAAAATTTGGCTAACGACTGAATTAAGATACCCCCGGCATGTTAGTGGTATTAATGATTTTGCAAAAGCAGCACAGGACGCTATTCAATTTATTTGGGAAATTTACTAATGGCAATTGTAGGCATTTTTCAAAATTAACATAGGAAAATGGTGCCTGTAAATTTTCAAAATTACCATAATTTGACAAAGCAAATTTGACATGAAAAATGTTGAAAATTTTACAAATTTGTATTCAAAACATGTTAAAAGTTTTGAAAATTTGCACTCAAAAAGGTTGAATATTTTTAAAATTTGAACTCAGAAAAAGTTGAAAATATTGGAAATTTTTTCTCAAAATCTATTGAAAGTTATACATCTGTTGAGAATTTTGCAAATTTATCCTTGGAATAGGTTACAAGTTTTGTAAATAAATCCTAACCTCGTAGAAGCATTAATTTTGGATCGTGACAACATTAAAACATTGATTTTCCCTGACATTTTCAAAATAAGTCAATCTTCCCTGACTTTTTCAGACATTTACAAGTTCTCTAACTTTTCCAGGTTTGGGTATACCCTATTAAAGAATCCACTGAAACAATGCTCCCCAGAAATTTCATTTTCAACTTCCTTGACTTTTCCAGGTTTTTAAACAAATTTCCCAAACAAGCGACAATGTTGACATATGCAAATGCCATCCACGATTTTGAACAATTTATAAAGCTCAATTTTTACATTTTCCAATACTTGTTGTTTTCAAAATATTTAACATTTTATAAACAATTCAATATTTTGCAAAAGTTTGTAATGTCAATTTGAAAAATAGCATTTAAAAATTTTACAAAATTAGCATGAAATTTGTCTAAAGTCTTTACAAATTTTGTAATTGTATAATATTTTTTTAAAACGCTATACTAATTTGCAAAATTAGCACACAAAAAAAACATTTTTTTTAATTTGCACTTTCCACTGGTTGAAAATTTCGCAAATTTGTCCGCAGAATCAGTTTAAACTTTTGCAAATTTATACTCGGATTATATAAGATTATATACTGTGGTAGATAATCGTTATTTAGACATTTTTTGTTATTGTAAATATCGACCTTTTACAGGCGCTATACAATGTATAGTAAGGTCTTCAAAACAAACAACTTTTACATGCTCATTTTCCGAGATGTTTTAGTGGTTTAAGTTGTTCAATTAAAGTATTAAAACTAAACAAGTAGCCTACATTAACTGGGCATCGTAAAAAAGCTTCCAAATTGTCAACTTTCTCGACATGTCAAACGGCCTGATGATATTGGAAATTTAATTGCATATTTTGTCGCAGTTGTCGCAGTTTTTAATTTAACGACGTAATGCATTCCTTTTGTTCAAGTGACTTCACGAATACCAAAGTACGTTTCGTAAAACTTCTGTATGAGTTCCCATAATAATTACAAACACCCTGTGAGCCGTTCAGTTTAAACGCCATAATAAATTGTCCGTTTTAGACAGTTGTGCAGCAGATACAGAATGTTGCCAATTATTTATTGAACACATACGAAAATGCAGCAATTTTAGACAGGAGCTGAATGGGACCAAAATTTAAGAAAAATCCATATATTCGTAAATACTCGTAAGTTCAGTGCTTGTTTAAGAGGAACTCAATGTGGAATCTGGCTGTAAAGTTTGTCCAACAGATAGATATGAATCGTCTTGTCGGTTTGTTACAGGCATCGCATCGCCTCTCATCTGCCTATAACCCTACCAATTTACCCGGGCTTGGGACCGGCGACAGTAACGAATTACATCACTATACGTGGCAGAGAAAATATAATGACGGGATGGTTAAGGACTACGGTTATGGCCAATTTAATATAGGAACTATATATTCCAGCATTCGCCTGGAAGAATTGTGGGAAACCACTAAAAACCACAATCGAAATTTACCATTACAATGGATTAAAATGCTAAATTTAGCAATTAACATTTGAAGAATTTTTAAACTTGTAACAGAAATTATATTTAAAACTTCCCTGCCTTTTCCAGGTTTTTAAAAAAATCCCTGACCATGTAATGACAACGTCAAAAATTGACACATGCCAATGTTATCCACAATTTTTCTAAATCGGCACAGGACAACATTTTGCAAAATTTACTAATGACAATTTTAAAACTTTTTCAAAATTTACATGGAAAAATTAAAAACTTTTATCAAAATTATTATGAAAAAAAAACATTATTGAATGGTTTACAAACGACAATTTTGAAAATCAACAAAGAATTAAAAAAATTCTTTGTTGATGTTCAAAATTGTCGTTTGTAAATTTAAAAAAAAAATATGTTTTTTCCAGTGTAAATTTTAAAAAATTTCAATTTTTCACGTTGTTATTGGTCACGGAAAATTTTTTTGAAACCTGGAAAAGTCAGGGAAAATTCAGGGAAGTTGAAAATGAAATTTCTGGGGGAACCCTGATACAGTAAAACCTGGAAAACCTGAAGAAAACAGGTGGTCACCTGTTATGTTGACCACTTTTTAGTGTATTGTTTTTTCTACTTTTGAAAAAAAAATGTATTTGGAAAATGTTGAAAATTTGTGCTCGGAAAAAGTGAGAAATTGTACAATTTTGTCCTAGGAAAATGGAACATTTGAACTCAGAAAACGTGGACAATTTTGGTAATTTGTACTTGGAAAATGTTGAAAATTTTGCAAATTTTTACTCCGAAAATGTGGAAAATTTTGCAAATTTGAACTCGTGAAGGGTGGAAAATTTTGCAAATCTGTACTCCGAAAATGTGGAAATTTTTCGCACATTTCTACTCGGAAAATGGGCCCTGAATCGCCGTGACTACATTGAATTTCCCTGACTTTTTAAAAATAAAGCATTCTTCCCTGACTTTTCCCTTACTTTTCCAGGTCATTCTCAACTTCCCTGACTTTTCCAGGTTTTCCAGGTCTGGGGGAACCCTGTGTATGCACTGACTGCAGGGTAAAGAATTGCATTGAATTTAATCAGCGGTGCCTGGTTGTATGTGCCAACAGGTTCATCTCGGCTACCTCTTTAAAAAAAAAGGCTAGCTCGAACGCCACAGACAGCAGTGCCATCTAGTGCGTCAAACCGGCACCATTTTCTCCCTATCCGGTCGATTAATTTCGGAAGCGACTTGAATAACGACCTTAATTCGTTAAGTGACAATTAGGAGTGGAGAAACTCCTAAATCATTCCCTCGGATTTCCAAGCAAGTTGTCGGCGCGTAAACGCCAAAGCTGCCGTTATTTCGTAGATTCGAAGCCCTCATGGATTCGTAAATGATGCAAAACTTGATTAAAACTAATTCTCCGGGCCATTCGCCGCCATCTCCTCCGGGCGTATTAACGCCAACTTTTTGAAAATAATGCGTTCGGATTTTGCACTCAGATAGACGTGACGCCGAATTGCATTTATGTATTTTTTCCTTAATGTTTTATTTATTGCGCAGATATGCGTCTGCGATTGTTTCCCCAGCGTTCGTCGTATATATTACGTTTTTTTATTGAAAACGAAACCCAAAATTGCAGAGTTGGCCCGGGCGAAACACCGGCAATTTTCATTATTGATTTAACGCTGGGGTGCATTTCTGAAAACGGAAAAGGAAAAGGCATGCAGCTTGACCTTAATGACTCCGTGCAGAGACGCTGATGAAAAAATCGTTATAGAATAACAGAAAAAAAAATACATTTTTTTTAATAGACGTTTTTCGAGGGTGGAATATTATAATCAGATTTCTGTTGTTGAAACAGAAACGCTAGTATTTTTTTTTATTATTGCGTATAATATAACTCTCAAGACCAAGTTATTCGAACCAGTTTATGAAGAATATATAGGCGAAGTATAAATGCTTAATATTCCGTATGGAAATTGACATTCAAATACCAAATATCGCGTATATACAACAGTGAAACCTGTTTAGAGTGACCACCAAAAAAAAGTGCAATGTTGGTCGCTGTACACAGGTGGTCACTATACAAAGAATGTGTGAATTACATTAATATAATGATCATGTACACTGTACTTAAACATGTAGACTAATAAATGTAGCAAGAATCATCATGTCCATGGGTTAAAAAAAAATTAATGTGACTACTAAGTCTGTTATCTGGTCACTTTATAAGGTACATTGACAATTTAAAAGTTGCAAAAAGACAACACACACTGGTCACTTTACAAATTTTTTTTATGATTGAAATATACAGTAGAAGAAACAAAACACTAAAAAGTGGTCACCATTCAAAGGTGGTTACTTTTCCAGGTTTTACTGTAATTTTTTTGAGGAAATGAATTTTTTTACGAAAATTATAAGGTTATTTAAATTACATACTGTAAGTATATTTCTGAAAGCATATACTGTACTACAGCAATATAAATTTCATAAATTTTATGCTTCCAGAAATAAATTTACTGTATGTAAGAGCATATGAGGGTACATACAGGTATTTGTATATAGGTTGTGGCTCAGCAGCGATTTTTTTTACTTTTGAAGGAATTTCAGGAGCAGTAGCCTAATGTGTGACAGAGTATTGTCTGAACGATCGGTCTACGAATGGATTGAAAAGTTCAGAAATTGACGTGAAGAGTGAAATATCGTGAGAAAAGTGGACACTGAGTGTCTTAAACAATACAGAACAATGGCAAAAATACACAAAACAAAATGGATTTTTTTTGAATAACTGCACGTTTTCGTGTATTTCTGTACCAAATTTCATTAAAATCCACACAGCTATTTTTTAAAACAAAAAATGGTTGCTTAAACGTAATGAACACCCCTCGTACTTATTAAAGAACATAGGTTTGTTTATGAAAACAATAGTACTGTATGTATCAATATTAGTTTACGTTAGCAGAAACATGTCAAAAACTAACTTAACTTAGGTCCAGAGTGGACCTAACTTAAGACCCTCAAATTCAACTACATGTATTATGAATCTAAATATCCATTGTATTCAATAGAGGAATTCCAATATCTATACAAAGCATGGTTCAGTAGTTCCTGTGAAAATGACAACTATTTGTGATTGTTTACTTTCAGGTGCAAAGTGAGAAATATAAGTTCTTCTCGGTTTTGGACTATAAATTGGACACGCGGATCACCAACACCAGAGGATGTGTGGCATCAAGTGCTTGGGAATTTTGAACTTTGTCTACGACAGAGACTTGCACCCACAAGGTCGATGTTTGACACGCACATATCAGCCTGGATCTTAGTGATAATTCGGTTCTACGTGATACTTCGATATGTTCATCCCAACGGAATGTGGGAACAATGTGTTGGAGTATTTAAGTTTATGGCTGATCATCAGAATGGACATCTTAGAAATGCAAGGTAGGAAAACAATTTCATAAGATTTAATACTGTTATCAAGTGAAACTTTGGCAGGTCACAACTTTAATGGTAATGTACCATCATCCAGTATTGAGTCCAGTCTGGGCTCAGTAATGGACCCAATAGGGTAATCAGACATGGTATTATGGTAAGCCATGTATGGAAATGTTAGTGACATTGTCTGACATACATAAAACTGGACAGTGTAAAATATTTATAAGGTAATAGAAAAATCTCGGTGTTTCCATGGTTGGAAATTCACCCAAACAGTCTTTTCCTGACATAGGAAATTGGCATTTGCATGCAGGAATAATCTTCGTTTTCGGGATCATTTACCTCACAACTGCCTCCATTTTTGCAGGAATTGAGGGTGCAATCAATGATTTATTGGTTGTCCTGCAATAATACACATAAAAAATTGATACTTCATTGGAGTTTTGTTTAATGGAGTTTCAGATAGACATCTGAAATCTAGTTCTACTTTGGGTTTAAAAGTATTGAGAAAATATTTATCTAACTATCGAGTTAATTTGCTTTCGTTTATACGAAAGCAAATTAGCCTTAATTGCCATTGGTATTTTAATGAAATTGTCAAGTTGCAGTAATACTTTAATAGCTTTGTTGAAATTGATTACTTACTATATAGATGAACTTGTTGAGAATGTTGAATTATATTGCTGAAGGGTTGTGATGGTAATTGACAGTGATTGGATTTTGTCCGAGAGCTGATGTGGAGTCGTTCTGAACTTGAGTGGTCAACTGTTGACCATCTTGAATTTCACTCATTGAATTATTTTGGCTATGGTTTTCATTAACTATGCTACTGGCCTCGTCTTAGTACGGTCTCGACTTGTACGAAAACAAATGGGCCATGGAGTAACAAGAATTTCCCAATAGTCTTATTAAGTTTTCCTCCCTTTTAATTGACCATATGATTCGCATTATTTCCGTTGATTAAAACAATTAATTTATCTAAAATCAGGTGTTGTTAAAAATTAGTTTTTCCTTCGCATTAAATTATTTTAAACCAAGGTGTGATAATTTCTGATTTGGCAAATTTCTTCCACAATTTGGTCTTAAATGTTTCCCAAAGGTTTTTTTCTTAAACGTTTATCTTTAATATACATGTAGTTATATTATTCTGTTCTTAAGGTTCTGGTTAAAATGATAAAGTATATTTATGATCAGACATACATTATTTTCAATAGATTGATTTGTTTTAAAACAAATAAGATAATATCCGTATGCATTTGTTTAAAATAATAAAAATGAATTTGTTTTTCTAAATTTATATTTCTAGTTTTTAAAAATCTTGTAAAGTGAATGTGTAATTTTTTTATTTTGTAAATTAACGAAATTTAAGAACAACGATACACAAGATATTTTTGCAAAAAAAAAATGTTTTTATTTAGATGTGCCCAGTCAAGTCCGAATTGTTAGTTTTTTTTTAAAATTTTGATTAAAAATATTTTTTATAATTCAAGAAAGAAAAAACAACCTAAATAAGTCTTAGATGCTAATGGAATAAAAAAATACATTATATATGAAAAGTCAGTAATTTACACTACCTAGTAGGCCCTACTATTATAAATAAAATATCGATATTAAGGTAATAGTTATACATTAATTGATTTATAATACTTGAGTCACGTGATTGGCTCTAATTCCAATGCCAACTGCATTATATAGTAATTTAAAATGTGAAACTTATATTTTCTAAATAAATATGCCCATTTGTTTGTTTAAATAATCTTTCAAATACTTTAATAAATATTTCGAAATGTTCTGAATCTTTTTTAGATATCAGAAACATGTAAGTTTTTACTTAATTTGTTAATTCTCGTCCACAAATGAAAAAATATTTCCAGCCTACATGATGACTATCTTCACAAGGGTCGAGATCCCAATCAAAATTGTACTTCTTTGCGGTAGCTAGACAAACGCATTTGCCAGTCCGAGCTGCGGCTGTTGACCATGGTTGATATTTTCCCAATGGACTTCCGTCAGTCCAAGACAAGTCCTCATCTTTATCAGAAGTTCGCAGTCCAGTGTAATAACAATGCCTCTTGTGCTCGTGGCGTTTGTACATTTTCCTCAAAATTCCTTTGATGAATTCGTTGGTTTTCTCGTCCGGTATCTTGACCAGTGACATGTTTTTCTCTTCGCATTGACTTTTGCCTTCATCAAAAGTCACCTCTTTGTCGTTAAAAATACAGACGGCCAAATCGTCGTTTTGGTAACAACGTTCTGAGCCAGAATTAAGTTCTGTAAAGAGTTTAATCAGTTTCATTATAAAATTGCTGAATCGCCCTCTATACCAATGAAAAAATTCAAGTGATAATTGACCGTTGAAAATGCAAAGTTAATTTAAGTAACACCGGTGATTGACTTACCGGAACAGTCTTTTCCACCCATAGGAAATGGACACTTGCAGTAATAATCATCCTTGGTGCGTGAACTGCTCAAGTAACAACTTCCGCCATTTTTACATGGATTTGGAGTGCATTGTTTAGCTGTAAAAATGTTAAAATTGAAATTTACTGATATCCTCAAATGCAGTTTTTGATTCATTTTTTCTCTTTGCTTTGGTGGATGAGAAATTCAGTATAATTTATAATCTAAGGTTTCAGATATTTTTTCTTCTAGTCACATGTTTAAAATAAGAAAAATAGAGCATTAAATACAAATTTAAAAAGATATGAAAAAAACGTAAATATTAAATATGCATCAAAATGTTTACACATTCTCCCACTTATTCCCCCACAAATTCTATTCACTTAACTTATAATAATATTCATATTATCCTAAACATTTTAACGGGATTTAACTTTTATTATAAACAAAAGTTTCATATTTGATGTTTAATATTTTTTTATTCAGTTACAATTGGATTGAAAACCTCATCTAATTTTGTACATTTTTGTATTTACAAAATTTAAAATCATTTCTAAACATTCACTAAATTGTTTTCAGTTGATCTTATGTCTAGTTTTAAACTATTTCAATAACTCATAATGACTTTATAAATGTTTTAGATGAACAATTTAATCTAACTGTTCATGTCATTTTTACGAATTTCTTATATATATACTCGTAATTGTATTTATATTGAATACCGGTATACATGTATATAAAAAGATGTAAAAATGGAATGGTTTGAAATATTCGGTATTTACTAAAGTAATAGTTTTCATCTTCGAAAATTTTTTGAAAGTTTTGGAAATTTTCAATATCGATTGTATACGATAGAATTATGAAATTATACAGACATATTTTAAGTATTTAACGCTGAAACTTAACGAAAACATCGCAACTTTAGTAAATATTGAAACTTAAAAAAACACACTGAAATCTAAACTATTCAATCTAAATCGTGAAATACGAAAATGTAAACGTTCTGAATACATTGTTTTAAACTTTAATCGTGTTCAATATTTTGACATTGTGTATAGTTGAATAACTAAATTTTGTTTCTTAAAAAACGTATTTTTAGAATTATAAGCCTACCGTTTGATGACTTATGGAAGAAATTGTATTGAAGAAATGGAGGTTTTCCTTGGTATTTGACACCATTGGATTTTAGTCCATTTCCTGTTAAGTCTGTCGCTTTGTTTTCCGATTGGTTTTCGGCGGACAGTGGTTCCGGAACTACGTTTCTGGCTTTTCGTACATGTACATGTTCAACTGGCGCTGCAAAGAATATGCAATATTTCATAAAATTGAACCACAAATTCAATTGCCATAATTTAATACAACAAAACAGCTATTATTCAAATAATGGCTGCTTTTTTAAATTTCATCATGGCTTACCTGCTCCAGAATGTACATGTGGCTTCTTCGATGGTTCGTTTTGTCCATTTGGTAAGGCGAAGACAGTGGCGCAAAGTAAAACTGCTAAGATCATACGTGACAACATGTTGATCAAATGTTGAGTCGATGAATATAATTTTAGTTGGCTTTTTTGCTTCTTATATATCATTTATCGAGGAAGTACTTTTCAATAAGTTTTATTGGCTTTCATCATTCTATCTGTATTGGTCGTCATCTTGTCCAGACGACAACGCTTGGGTGAAGGTCAGTTTATTTCATCGAACTTTGGTTCAACTTAATAGCTTCATCGGGAAATGTAATCTTAATTTCTTAGAATTAGTGCCTCGTTTCGGAGAAGTTTTTTATGATTTTATTTGATTTCGAAGGATCCATTTATAATTACGTCTATTTATTTAACCCTTTTTGTTTTAAACATCCTTATCAAAGTTGGTTTTTTTGTTAGACAAGCAATGGCTTTTTCGAAATATTTCAAAATATTAAATTAACTTAAAGATATATACCTGTACAGGTTTTGCCTAATATGCAGTAAAGGTCTGCCAGACCTGGAAAACCTTGAAAAATTAGGAAATTAGAACATTTTTTGAAAACGTCAAGAAAGAATGACTTTTTTTGTAAAAAGTGGTTAGCTCGGGTGCTTTTTAGCAACATTTTAAACATTGTCCAGTACAAATTTGTACAATATTCACTAATTTAGAAAATTTTCAAAATTTTATACAGTTTTAGAGGATAAATTTTTAAAATTTTCTACAGTTTTAGAGGACAAATTTTTAAAATTTTCTACAGTTTTAGAGGACAAATTTTTAAAATTTTCTACAGTTTTAGAGGACAAATTTGCAAAATTTTCTACAGTTTTAGAGGACAAATTTGCAAAATTTTGTACAGTTTTAGAGGACAAATTTTCAAAATTTTCTACAGTTTTAGAGGACAAATTTTCAAAATTTTCTACAGTTTTAGAGGACAAATTTGCAAAATTTTCTACAGTTTTAGAGGACAAATTTGCAAAATTTTCTACAGTTTCAGAGGACAAATTTTCAAAATTTTCCACAGTTTAAGAGGACCAATTTTCAAAATTTTCTACAGTTTTAGAGGACCAATTTTAAAAATTTTCTACAGTTTTAGAGGACCAATTTTCAAAATTGTCATTATATTCGAAGACTAATTTTCAGAATTTTCACGATTCCGAGGGCAAATTTGCAAAATGTAAAGTTTCCAATGCCAAATTTTAAACATTTAACATTTAATACATCCCAAGACCAAATCTTCAAAAAATAATTTCTCGAGGAGAAATTTGTGAATAGATTTTAAAAAATATTGAATTGTGGATAAGATTCGCATGACAGTTTTGACATTGTCATTGGTTAGGGAAATTTGTTGAAAACCCTGGGAAACACAGGAAAGTTGAGTAGAAAATTTCTGAGAAAACCATGTAATAATATTTAAACGTGTAGATATTTATAAATGCTTTTATATTTGTAGAATAATTTAAAAATAGTTTTTTTTTAAATAAGTTTATGATCAAAATGTACGGTAAAAAAAACATTACAGGGAAAAATCATTAATAAGATCTTGCTTTATACGAATTTATATTAGGCTTTAAAACGAATTTCTTTCCAGTACCCGTCCCAGCTAGGGTTTGGACGAATTATGTTAATTTCTTTGTTCAAGACGAATTAATATTTCGGATATTACAAATAATTATCAGTTTCGAAATCCTGAGCTTTCGCGCTACGTTACGTTTAAATAAACTTTAGATTGTGTAAATAAAGGTTCGTTATAACCGGATAGCAGACATTATGAAAACATGCACACGTTTTTTGTACATGTTTCACTAAACAAAATGCGAATGTTTTGTAAAAATGTGGTAAAAATAAGCCTCTTAAACCTCTTTTTCTAGAGCATTAAAATTTACATTATACGGAGAAGTCAGGGAAGAATAGCTTATTTTGAAAAAAAAAGTTAGGAAAATTCCACGTAGTCATGTTGTAAAAATCAAAAATTAATGCTTCTACATTGTTAGCTCATGAGGGCCCACTTTTCTATAGTACAAATTTGCCGAATTCCCCACGTTTTGCATGGAAAAAATTGCAAAATTTCCAAAATTTAACGAGGACAAATTTTAAAAATTATCCAGGTTTACCGAATAGAAATTTTCAAATTTTTGCGCATTTTTAGAGGTCAAATTTTCAAACTACTCGTTTTTCGAAAAAAATTGCAAAATTTTCCACGTTTTCCGAGTAAAAGTTTTCAAAGTTTTCCGAATACAAAGTTGTCAAATTTTCACAATTTTTTCATGCGAGTCTTTTTAAAATGTTTGTTTATTTTCTAAATGGTTATTAGAAAATTTTGCAAAATATTTTCCTGTGTCCAGATTTGCAAAATATGTCAATTTTCAACATTGTCATAGGTGAGGGAAATTTTTTTTCAAAGCCGGAAAAAGTTAGAGAATTTAAAAAACGAATTTTTTGGTGCAATCCTGTTAAATTATCGATATATTCACATTAACATATTTAATAGTTTGAAGCAATCGTTTTTCTACATAGTAACAAAGGAGGAAGTTTATGTATATTTCTTCACAAAATTATTATTCAAAGAATATTTAATAGACTTCGTAAAATGATATGCGAGTTCTCCGAAGTTAAACTCGATGCTTCCTGATTGGTAAACGACCAATCATTAAAGGGTTTGGTTTATATATACTGAAAACATTAAACGTTTAATGCTGAAGATTCTGAAAATTAATTAGGTTTTTAGTGTTATCGGTCAAGAACTACGTGTACTTTTAAATGGATATCTCTAGGTCATTAAATACTCAAAACAGTCTTTGCACATGCATGTATGCATATTTTAAATTATGATTTTTTGTCATGAATTTGTCCACTAATTCATACTCAAGCGCTAAGTGCGTTTGCACTTAGTAAATATCAAATTGCAAGTTCAATCCACTTTAATCATACATAGTTTCATCTACTGAAACTTTGGTAGACCTATTTGACGCCATTTATTAAAGTTTTAATTAAGACGACATTTATGAAAATACTGATAATGACGGCATTTATCAAAGTTATGGCGGCTTCATTTATTACAATTCTTTTGATAACGTCACTTTTACTGATAATGGCGACATTTATTTAGAAAAATTCTCATGCTGACGTTATTTATGAATATTTTCATGCCGACCTCATATTTCTAAGCTATTTATAATGACCTTAATTTATTTTAAAAAATCCTGTTGATGACGTCATTTATAACAAAAAATCGGCTGATGGCGTCATTTATTAAAAAAATTCTGTTGATGGCGTCATTTATTAAAAAAATGCTATTGACGACGTAGTTTATTAACAAAATTCTGTTGACATTAGTTATTGAAATTTTGATGACGACAGTTATGGAAAGTTTGATGACATAGGTTTTTAAAATTCTGATTAAAATGTTCATTTGGAAAACACGTGACCCAAGGTTATAATATATGTGGTTGTGATCTTGGTACAAATCTGCCATTTTTTTAAAATTTTCTGCATTGTTTTAATACATTTTTCTAATAATTTAAAATTGTCCAACTAGTGAAATATTTATGTAATATTAACAAAGCCTTGTCTCTAATAGTAGGATAGCACGATTTCTTATGGAAAAATATGTATCTTTCTAACTTTTTAAACACTGCTTAACAACCACTTTATAAAATAAATCTTTATTTCCAATTTCCACAATTTCAAAATCGGACATCAACCGATACACCTGACAATACAAATTACGATGTAAACGATAAATCTTGATTGTAAAATCTTTCCTCGAAATTTTAAAAATATGACAATGTTTTGGTGGCACCTTATTCATTCATTAGTTAGTTTCAATTGAAAAATCTCGGTCACATATTAAATGATGCATTAAATCATGATCTAAGCCAGATCTCACCAGATATATTAGATGAAGTATCTTCGTCTATCTTTTCTAATTAATTCGAATGAATAATGGCTTTATTGCATATTTTATTCCGTCAACAATTGCAATACATATACATGTAGTACATTAAGTAATGTGTTTATAAATCAGAAAAAATAGTAAATTTCAAAATCAGACAATTAGTATTTATAACTGCAGGTATTTGTACGAATTAATAAATACATTTTTGTGAAGGTTTGGTGGTACATAATGAAATGGAAACTTTAATTTAAAAAAAAAAGTATAACAAGACGAAAAACAGCCGAAAAAATTCTAGCGAAACTGCAATGTACTAAAACTATTAATTTATTCTACATGTAGGCTACGTGTTCTTATGTGAGTTGTTAAATGCGGGTAATATACTAAATTTTGGACAAAATTAAAGCAAGGTTACATGGAGCAGTGTACAGGTGCAGTATTGCGTATCGGACCCATTCTTCATAAATGGCACAACTCATATATTACCAATTTAAGCTTCAATGCACTATTATTTAAATAAAAATAAACTTTGTACTGCAATCATGTGAAAAGTTCAAACGATTAGTTCAAAGTTTGATCAATTTATTAGAAAGCCTAGACAATATAATTTAAAAAACTGCACTTTTTCCAGATTATGGCATATGTTGATTTTTAGTAAAATGGAGGTTTGTTTTACATTCACTTTAAACTGTAAAATTACTAAAAAATTGGCATGAAGTTACTATGGACGTGTTGCATTCACTACCCTTTTTTGTGTCAATTTTCCGTTAGAAAACCATCTGAAGCTTGTTTAAATACTTAATGCAAACGATTTAAGTAAAATGACTGACACTAAAGTATTTGGTTTTACAGGTAAACTTTTCTTTATGCAGTTAATGCCACTACAATGTATAATTAAACAGGTTAAGCATATTAAATGCATACTTGAAAAAGGTTGAAAATGGTAGTCAAGTGCCTGAGAAGATCATTGTTGAAAACAAGAATCACTACAGAGTCGTTTTTAAACTGCAAAATTACTCTAAAAAGTAGCTATGCAGTTACTATTTCTGCTGGAATTATCATGCTCCTTAACGAATATACCTTGTAAATTCAAAACTATTAAGCCCAGAAGAAAGCCAATGTGATAAGAGACCACATGAAAAAAGTAACTGCTACAATATGCTATGCAAAAAAATTTCACCTTACCTTTAAAATTTAAAAATGCAGCAATATTTAAAATTAAAAAAAATAAAATGCTCCGTACGCTGCACTATTTCACAATATATAGGACGTTAAATAAGAAAACAATTTCCAATGGCTTAGTTTCAAAACGACCTTTACACAATATGAAAACAATGTCAAATTTCCCGATAAAAATTGCAGCACTTTCCTTTCAAAATTCATGTGCATGAGTCAAATTTCATTCAAACTATTATGAAACTACTTGAAATTGCGTCTGATCGTTGAAATTGTTTTGATAGATTTATGATTATACGAACACCGGTTTAAACGAAAAACGTTTTACGTCCTTTGAGATTCTTCGTAATTAACGAGGCTCGACTAGACTATAGTTTTCTTTAAATAGAAAAATCTCGACCACAAATGGCGTAATACGTGCTTCCCTCAAAATGGTAATTAATGTTACATAAATAAGTGTACCACATAAACATAGAGGTTGTTAAAGAACAATGAATAACGCAGTTATTAGTAAGGTTATGAGACCATGGTCGAAAACTTCCTAAGGGGCTTCCATCAGTCCAATAGAAATCTTCATTTACGGAATTTCTTCGCAGTCCATTGAAATAACAGTGTCGTAAGTTTTCTCTACCAGAGTACATCTTCAGTAAAGTTCCTCTGATAAATTCATTGGTTTTTTCGTCTGGAATTTTGACTAATGCCATGTTTTTACCCTGACAATAACTTTTGCCTTCATCGAAAGTGCTGATTCTGTTATTGCTAATGCAAATCACCATACTTCCATTTTGGAAACATTTCGTGTCCCCAGATTGAATTTCTGCACATAATGTAACTCAAATTGTAATTATGTTTTTAAAACATTTATAATATAGAAATACAATATTGCAGTGATCTATTACATAGGCCTACAGTATTTTTTCATATATCAGATAAAATAACTTTCTGTACTTATCATATATTTTCTAATATTCGTAATTTTGCTACAAGTTGGTGATACTGACCTGTGCATATTTTACCTCCCATCGGAAATTTGCATTCACAGGAATACTCTTGATCCTGTAACGTTCCCACCACATCGCAAATGCCTCTTTTTTGACATGGATTGGGAATGCAAGGATTCTTGAAAGCTATACGAAAAATGTAGTTTAATGCATTAAAGGAATCATTAGGGACATTTTTACTTTAGTGCAGGGTCAATATACAAAATGTCACTCTGACCTGTGCAGGTTTGTCCTTCCATAGGGGCTACACATTGACACAAATAATGTTGATTCTCTAATGGTCCCTTGACTTTGCATATGCCATTATTTTGACATGGATTCGGATCACAAGGATTCTTGAAATCTATTTCAGAAATGTACTTGGTTAGTACATCATACAGAATTATTGAGTTTTACTTCAGTGCATTATCAATATACAAACTGTGATACAGACCAGTGCAGTTCTTTCCATCTATAGGGAATTTACATTGACACAAATATTCTTGATTTTCTAATCGTCCCGTAACATAGCAAATGCCATTATTTTGACATGGATTCGGATCACACGGATTCTTGTACTCTGTTCCAAAATATTACCTATATTAATGCTTCAAATATCATTTCTAACAGCATTTCTTTTCAATGCACAGTTTTGTTGGCAAGGATTCTTGCGTTCTATATTAATATTAATATTACTGGTCAATGTAAGGTTACTACTTATGGCACTTACACAAATTTTAAAGAGCTAGTTTTTTGTAAACCCAAGGAATCTTGATGATGAAAATGATATAAAGCCAGTATACTGCCTTAAATGTATAATGTGTAGGTATATAAAGTATTTTCTCTCACTAAGTTTATTTGTGTTTTTACAGTTGTATTAATTTTTTTTCTCTTGAATTCATTGGAATGCAAAACAGCGTGCATTGTTGTAACATCACATTAGCTATGATGACATTACCTCCAACTGTGCTAGAATCTGTATCATGTAGTCGTCCTCCAAATGTGCTAGTAGCTGTTTCAAAGATATGATAAGTATATTTTAGTGCTTGTGGTACTTGCACTTGATGACTGGTACATCTACAAAATCAGTGACGCGTTTATTTCTTTCTTCTGATAAATGACGCAATTCATGACAATTCTGATAAATGACGTAATTCATGACAATTCTAATAAATGACGTAATTCACGACAATTTTAATAAATGACGTAATTAATGACAATTCTGATAAATGACGTAATTCATGACAATTCTGAAAAATGACGTAATTCATGACAATTCTGAAAAATGACGTAATTCATGACAATTCTGAAAAATGACGTAATGCGTAACAATTCTGATAAATGACGTAATTCGTGACAATTCTGATAAATGACGTAATTCATGACAACTCTGATAAATGACGTAATTCGTGACAGTTTTGTATAAATGCCGTAATTCGTGACAATTCTGATAAATGACGCAATTCGTGACAATTCTGAAAGATGACGCATTTCGTGACAATTCTGATAGATGACGTAATTCGTGACAATTCTGATAGATGACGTAATTCGTGACAATTCTGATAGATGACGTAATTCGTGACCATTCTGATAGATGACGTAATTCGTGACCATTCTGATACATGACGTCATTCGTGACCATTCTGATAGATGACGTCATTCGTGACAATTCTGATAGATGACGTCATTCGTGACAATTCTGATAGATGACGTCGTTCGTGACAATTCTGATAGATGACGTCATTCGTGACAATTCTGATAGATGACGTCATTCGTGACAATTCTGATCGATGACGTCATTCGTGACAATTCTGATAGATGACGTAACTCGTGGCAATTCTGTTAGATAAATGAAGCCATCCTCAATAATAGAAGAAATAACAGATACGACGACCAATAATTGATATCCTTAGCGACGTTTCGGGATGTTGATTACGGTGTGATTCTCGTTTATTAGTTCTTGCATTTCCCCATAAAAACGCAAGTGGTATGGACCACTATCGTGACAAAAAAAAGTTTCTACACATGATTTATTGATCGTGCTTTTCTTATAGTTTTCACCAATGGTGAAACCTATAAGGTTAATTGTGACTTTAGGATGGGAACAGGGGACTTTGGCGTTGCTGTTATCCACGTGATTATTGGATAGGTACTGGATTACAGGGGTGAGACACGAGGATGGTGTCTGTTTCAATGCAATGTTATTCACGTTACTCTCTCAATGGTCATTGTGTTTTTTTCTTGAACTATACTATTCTGCTGTACCATCCTGTTGTTTTCTTATTCTTTAGAGCTTGAATAAAGGGGTATGACCCTGAAACGTCGCTAAGGATATCAATTATTGGTCGTCATATCTGTTATTTCTTCAATTCTGTTAGATGACGTAATTCGTGACAGTTCTAATGGATGTCGTAATTCATTAAAATTCACAAAATTTGATGCCATTCTAAAAATCTGATTAATCGTTAAAATCTTGTCGAATGACGACATATTGCTTGAGGCTGTTACAATAAACCTGATTTTTTTTTAATATACTGTAAGCATGGAAGAATGCTGGATGCTGGAGAATCTAACATTATAATTGTTTAGCCACTACCTGTTTACATCACGTAAACAGTTCTAACACATTTGCTACACAATTCTATGATCACGTTATTTTTTAAAAGTATTGAAATTTTTAAACATATTTCACCACATGTTATATGTTTCGTCTGCTCCAAGCTATTTTTCAAATTTTAGAAAAAACGTAGCAAGCATC
>JAQGBX010002177.1:0-21406 GCA_034698745.1 Megaphyllum sjaelandicum | reverse complement strand
GCCGAAATGAACTTACTTTTTCGATCAGGCAATTTCCAGACATTTTTAAGTTTATAAAATTCGCGAATAATCTCATAGGCATGCAAAATCGACCTGACCGTTAATTGGTTTTAATATTCGCAAGAGATCATATCTGTATAGCACCTGTCTAAGTACTTCTGTATTAATAAAAAACGTTATGCTTTTTAATAACGTTTTTATGAGAAACAAAATAGTTAAGGTAACAGGGAATAATTCACCGATTTTACTACTATTTTTATTTCTTGTTTTCGTTGTTTGTCAGAAAACCTGGCCAAATTTTCAATTTTTACAGAAGAAGGTTAAGGATCAGTTATAAAGTTCGTCCTGTATTTTTCCAGGTTTTTAGACCCCCTGTCATCTGAAACTGCTGACTGTTTAAGCACAAGTTGACATCTGCACGTCCGCATACCTTGAACTCCTCCCCCTCCTGTCCGCCTGTGTCCTGTTTTCACAAACTTCCCTCCTAACTTTGCCGGACGTCCTATATGGATGGCCCCTAATAGGAGTAGACATTTGCAACTAGCCTCATTTGCCTGCGAAGTCCCCCTTAAACGTTTTATGACCTCTCAAATAGGATTAGTAGAACTGCCATGGTGGTTCAGGTTCATAAAGGCCGACTTTCCGCAGATTGCAATGTATATCACACACATCTGCTGACTTTATTTGAAAAAGGAGCTCTCTGATTGTCTTGACCAACCACAAAGGTCATTGCAAAAGACAACTTTAATAGAAATGTGGGTTAGAACTACCTATGGTTATAGCTGGTACAGTGAAACCTGCCACATTGGACACCTTGATACACTGAACACCTCTTTACTATGAACACTTTTGGTGGGTCCCAGCCACCCCCATAAACTTTATAATGGCTAAATTGAACACCTCTGTACTCTGTACATTGAACGCTGTTTCTGGTCCCTGGGGCACTGCAGGACCTGCAAACATTGAACAACGACCATTTGGACTTCAAGCACTTATGGCCTGCTTGGAGGCAGGAAATTAATTTACTGCTAGCCAAAATTACCCTTTTAGCCTCTAGGCATTTCAGCAAGGGGCCTAATTCAGTTTGTAATTTCTCTGTAAACCAAAAAAGTTTCTTTTTGTTGACTATGCCAAACAAGCTAAACAAGCAAAAAAAATACAAGATGAGCAAATGGAAGTACACCAAACTTATGTTGGATAAAAAGAAGCATATAATTGATGCAATAGACAAAAGGACATCTTTACCGACTATTGCTCAGGAGTTTGATGTTTCTGTGGAATGTGTGTACGTCTTCAAACAAGGCATGTATGTACATTGCAAAAACATTCAGGACTTCTGCAAGTAGTGTTAGATCTTCAGCGGAAGATTGAAATTGCGATCAGGTTAAAAAGCAACAGCCAATTACCAATTTTTTAGGAAAAGTTTGGATAATTAGTTTTTGGACTGCTGCTAATATTACATGTATGTACTAAGAGTTTAAATTTTTTTTAGTGATTAAATTGAGAGGTTTGAATGTTGTTTGTACATTTACGGTGATACCTTGATACAATGAACACCTGTCTACAATGAACACTTTTTCCGGGTCCCTTAAGTGTTTAGTGTAGACAGGTTTCACTGTACAGCGCCAGCAATAACAACTGCTGCAGATCTACTCCACGTTTTCCAAAGTTCACTTCTGCAATGACTTTCGCAGTTTGTCAAGCTAATCATGGAGCTCCATGACACTCCATTACGGAGTTTAAATGACATTGCAGTCTGCGAAATGTCGATCTATAGCCCTTCTACTGACCTTTTTTGAGAGGTCGCAAAACGTTCAAACGGATTAACGCTGCCCTTTTGAGGGGAATTCATATAGGTAGAAATTACAGTTTTGCTATAATGATTTCGTCTATTTGAGTACTTGCCATATTTGCAAAGGTCAGGGGAATTTGGTAAAGAACCAACCATTTTGTTCAGTTTTTCTAAAAAAAATCTTTCATGCGGCACTAACCTATATACACTATAACATGTCAGTTGACAGAAACCACTAAAACCGAACTCAGGACAGCCGAGCCGGGATTCGATCCCAGGTCTCCCAAATAAAACATTAAAGCACTAACCCCTCAGCCAACTCACTCGGTGCATGCTTATTGCACGCAAAATGTACGCGTGCATTAAGATAGATGTACATGTAAAAATTAGAACTTTTGTATGTTCGGTGAAGGTTCTAAACAAAGCAAAATCTTTAAATTGCCAGTAAACATATAAAAATTAGCATGTGTTATATTGTTTTTTGACAATTCCAGAAAATCAAGAAAAAGTACACAATGGCTAAAATTCCCGGATACACAATAGTTGAGGAAAAGAACTTTACAAATTCCGAGGCATTAAATAGCTCTACATCGAGAAAGCGATATTTGACTCATGTTCCCGTGAAACCCTGACGTTGACCTAATAATCACCTTAGCCTGGATTAGATGTTTTTTAATTATTCGTCTAGGAATTACGTGACATTATTTTAACATTTCCCAACTACGTACAAATTTTAACAATTTTAACTTTTTTTTGAAGGAACAAATTTACAAAATATCAAACATTTTCCATAAATAAATTTGTAAAACTTTTAACCCCTTCTGATTTGCCCAGCATTCTGAATGTGCGAATTTTTCAGTAAAAATTCGGCAAAAGAAAACTATGCTAAAGGGAAACAATGACAGACAAGATATGCAACACTTGAACCAATTTTAATTCCTCTCAGAAGAACTACACACAAGTATAGGACAAGAAGCGATCGTGGCCGCCTTTTTAAATGAACTGTCCCAGCATTCGCCTATAGAAGTGAATTTGGGAAACCACGAAAACCAAAGTCAGGACAGCCGAGTCGGGATTCGATCCCAGGTCTCCCGAATGCGAGATTGAGGCACTTACCACTCAGCCATCTCGCTCGGTACTTGTTGCCCTCTTATATATGATAACAATCTATTTTCAATTATATTATATTAATAAAGCATATAATATGATATACAGTATATGCATTCAAATACAAGGTAGGCTACTTATCACTTTGAAATGCTTTTTGTAAAACTTCAGAATCCTTTTTTAAATGCATTCATGATAGAATGTAAATTGGAACATAATAGTTAACATGGTATTAATTGTATCAACTTTTAATTAAACCTACATATATATAATATTTTAAGAATTTTGGTTATTATTAACAATTGCACTGGTATTTTAAAATAAATAATCTATACACTGTAGGTTCAACAAGTCTTTTTGTTTGCCCTTTCCTGTTTATCCGAGTTTTCGATTATCTGAGGCAGTCCAGGTCCACATTATAACTCGGATAATCGAGACTTTAATGCATATAAGTAAAATAAAGCCTGTCTATACAACATCTGTTGATTTTATACCACTTGTTCTTAAAAAACTTGTCAAATTTTAGAATAGACCACCACTTTTTTCGTTAGACGGAGGTTGTCTGTTTTGAGATGGTACTGTGGTTGAACTCCAGTACGATTTACCCTATAGCCAAAATTTATTATCCTGGCAGCATTTTTATAATGTACGTTTTAAAAATTAACGTTATAGTTTTAAACATTAGTTTACAGATCTCGACTTTTTCTCAGATAATACGGTATACGTTCACTCCGAATTTCATCATTTTCGAAGATGGTGATACCTCAGGAAATGGGGACTCAAAGAAAAAACCACTGGCCCAAATATGGCCGCAGATTCCAGAATGGAAAGATAGTGGGCGTCAAACACCAGCCAATTTAAGTCTCGAAATTTATCTTGTCACTTGACCATTAGTTCGCGATGTGATTAGGAATATTTCAATCGGGAAAAAATGTTTCTGGAAATATATTCCTCACTGGCCAGATTTACAGTAACAATTAAATAATTAAAAAATATATATTGCTTTCTGAACAATTTATTTCTGGAAACAACATTGACGTCATAGTTATCATAGTCAAGCAAAAACCTTCTTTCTGTTGTCTAACCAATCAGGGAAGAGATTGGAATAAGCAGTGTTGTCAAGTTAGTTTACTTACATTTTCCTTTTAAACAGTGGTGTCATATATAGAGGTCGGCACACACGAGGCATTTTTTTCCATATTTCTAGCAATTAATGGCATGTTCAAAAAGTTTTGTTTTTGTTTTAATTTCTTAATTTTAAAAATTATTAATGAAGTCTAATTACTTTTAGTTAAAAATGTCCATTTTCAAAATACATACAGTATATAGTACATTCTTAGAAATATATGTTTTACTTTTTTGGACACGCATAAATTGGTCTAAAATTCAGCAACAATTTGCCCCATGTACTTCAAAGTACATATACTATACATGTTCAACAAATGGCAAAGTTACCGAGCGAGATAGTTGAGTGCTTAGTGTCTCTGTCTCGCTTTCGGGAGACTCGGGTTCAAATCCCGGCTCGACTGCATGTCTTAACTTCGGTTTTCGTGGTTTTCCGAAGTTGCGTTTAGGCGAATGCTGGGGCAGTTCCTACTAAACTTTGGCCACGACCGTTTCATGTCCTTTAATGGGGTTGTGTATTGCAACATTGGCTGTTTTCATTTCAATTTTCATGCTGTGTTATTATAAAACAAATTTATGCTTTCTCATTCAAAGTAGCTATTTGTATTTTTGTATATATACTTTATTTCCATTTAATCTGATTTTTTTCTCACTTTTCGGTGTGTTTAATTTGCACATATATTTCCGTATACAAAAAAATCCGGAAAAGTGACCACCTTTGAATGGTGGCCACTTTTAAGTGTATTGTTTTTATAGTGTACATTTCTTTCATACAAATTCTCCGTTTAGTGACCAGTGACCACCTGTCTATTGTGTACAGTGAGCAGTGTGTGTTGTCTTTTAAGCAATTTTTACATTGCCGATGTACCTTAAAAAGTTACCAGATAACGGATGAGTCATGTTACATGTCTTGCTGTAACTCTTGGACATGATGAATTTGTATTTTTCTAGTTTTGTGGGTTTTAACTACGTGTAATACAGTCTACATGTACAAGTGCAGCGTACATGTTCATTATTTTAATTTAATTCAGGCATTCTTTGTATAGTGACCACCTGTATACACTGTACAGTGACCAACATAGCGGGTTTTTTTTATGGTCACTCTTAACAGGTTTCACTGTATTTTCGTATATGTATTGCATTTTTAAAGTTTTTTTTAGTTGTATTTTAAAATGAGATATCCCATTTTAATGGCATTACAACGCCATTTTGATGCCAATCGATTCGTCAGTTGTCCGCCATCTTGGACGTTAATGTTTTCAATTTTCGAAGCGTATCCCGAAAGCGGGAATACTCTAAAAGGGGGCTTCGAATAATGACCGAAAATAAAAGAGGGGGAATATGGATGACTCAACTTGAAGAAAGAGGGAAAGGTGGGAGGTGGTGGGATAACTATATACGATTAATGCAACCTAGGTTTATGAAAGTTGATAAGGCTCAAGCAGGGGTCTGTAATTAATGGGCCATGTATAGATGTGCGGGGAAAAGCATCACGTGATGGGTACAATTTGGTAAGGGTGCAAGAGAGAGAGAGAGAGAAAGAAGGGGGGAAATGGCGGCGGCATGAAATGGAGGTGTTTTATCGATAATCAATCTGAAGGGTGTAGGAAATAAGGTACTGCTTTTTAGGGAGGACATGAAATTGACTTTTGTGTGATGCAGCAGGACCATGCTTATCTCCATCTTTTTTGCAATTATGATTTTCCCGTGAGATGGCGTTCGTGTCGTTTCGGGGGGAAGGGGGGGGGGGGAAAGGAGGGGGAGCTCATCTCTAGTTTACCGCCAGGATCGATAAAGGGGTAGAAATATGTTCGTAACACCAACGTCCGTCCATTAAATGTGGTTTTTTGGCAGAAGCCATGAGCAAATCCTGATTTGCGACAGGGTTCCCCCAGACCTGGAAAACTTGGAAAAGTCAAAGAACTTGAAAATAACCTGAAAAGTCAGGGAAGAATGGTTTATTTTGATAAAGTCAGGAAAATACGACGCAGTTATGGCAATTCAAAATTAATACTTTTACGAGGTTAGCTCAGAGCCCATTTTCCGAGTAGAAATTTGCAAAACTTTTCCACATTTTCGGAGTAGGCCTACATATTTTAAAAAATTTTCACGTTTTACATGTTCAAATTTACACAATTTTCAACGTTTTCTGAATATTAATTTACAAAATTTTTCAAGTTTTCCAAGTACAAATTTTAAAAATTATCCACGTTTTCCGTGTACATATTTTTTCAAATTTCTCTATATGTTTTTCCGATTACAAATTATCAACACATTTTCCGAGGAAAAAATTGCAAAATTTTCCAATTTTTCCGAGCACAAAATACAAAATTGTCCTATTTTAAAAAATGTTCATGCAATTTTTAAAAATTTAAAAAAAAAATTATACGTTAATTTTCAAAATTGTCGTTAGTAAATTTAAAAAAAATATTTTCCAGTGTCAATTTTTCACGTTTTTCGAGTAAAAATTAGAAAAGTTGTCCACGTTTTCAGTATAAATTTTTTAAAAATTCTCTTGGTTTTCCCATGTACAAATTCTCCACATTTTTCGAGGATAAAATTGCGAAATTTCCCACTTTTTCCGAGCACAAATTTTTCACATTTTCTGAATACAAAATTTTTCCATTTAAAAAAATGTTCACGCTAATTTTCAAAATTGTCGCTATAGTACATTTAAAAAAAATATTTCCTGGTGTCAATTTTTCACGTTGTCATTGGTCAGGGAAATTTTTTTAAAACCTGAAAAATTCAGAGAAGTTGAGAATGTATTTTTTAGGGGAACTATATAAAATCTCAGGGTTTATTTGAAAACTTTTAAATTTTCCCAGTACAAATTTTTAAAATTTAAGTTTTACGAGTACAAATTTGCAAAACCTTCAAAATTTTCAGAATGCAATTTTGTAAAGTTTCGTACGTCTGAATGAGGGCAGGGATGAGAAGGGGTGCCCCGAGACAGGGGGTAGGGTAGAGTTTAATTTTAGGACTTTTCACATTTTCCAAATACAAAATGTTCATGCAATTTTTAAAAATTTAAAAAAAAATATATGTTAATCTTCAAAATTGTCGTTAGTAAATTTAAAAAAAAAATATTTTCCAGTGACAATTTTTCACGTTGAGTTTGGTCAGTGAAATTTATTAAAACCTAGAAAAGTCAGTAAAGTTGAAAATGAAATTTCTGGGGGAACCACGTACGAACATGATAGGGGCAGGCCCTATGAGAGAAATTATTTCTGGGGTTGCGATGTTTCCTCCAGGCTCCTTCTCTTCTCTATTTTTTTGAAAACATTGCCGAAATTTTCTAAATACAGTATATATATATAGGGATTACGAATTTTTTTTTAATATTTTAAATATTGAAACTTTACAATTTGTAAAATTTTGAAATGTGTCCTCGGAAAAGGTTGAAAATTGTAAAAGTTAATATTTGGAAAAAAATAAACGTTTTACAAATATATGTTCCCGGAATGAGCGCAATTCATTTTGAAAACGAATTATTGATGTAAAAACGCGTATAGTTTACGAATTATTATTGCGTATTATTGTTTGCTATTATAATATATACGGACAATTGTCCAAAAACAAAATGTAGCTAATTGCGTAAATGTTTTCAAATCAAATGTTGGAAATTTTTTAAATTTGTGTATGAAAAATGTTGAGCATTTTGAAACTTTTTACTTTTAAAAGGTCAAAACATTTGAAATTTGTTTAGGCAATTAAATTTGCATTTGGAATAGGTGGAACATTTTGAAAAGTGTACAAGTTTATACTCAAAAAGGGTTAAAAATTTTACAAATGTATTGGTGGAAAATGTTGAATTTTAAATTTGTACTCGAAATATGTTGAACATTTTGAAAGTAAATTTAAAAGGGTTAAAAATTGTAGTAATGTATTCTCGAAAAACGTTGAATACATGTGCAGTGCAACATGTTAAGAGTGACCACAAAAAATGCTATGTTGGTCACTGTACACAGGTGGTGTCTATGTAAAGAAGGCCTTAATTAAATTAAAATAATGAACATGTACACTGCACTTATACATGTAGACTGTAAACATGTATTAAAAACCACAAAACCAAAAAAGTACAGAATCATTATGTTCAAGTGTTAAAGCAATTAAGATGTAACATGACTCGTTTGTTATCTGGTCACTTTTGAAGGTACATTGGCAATGTAAAAATTGCAAAAAAGATAACAAACACTGGTCACAATAAACAATAGACAGGTGGTCACTGGTCACTTTACAGATAATGTGTATGAAGGAAATGTATACTAGAAAAAACAATACACTAAAAAGTGGTCAACATAAACAGGTGGTCGCCATTCAAAGGTGGTCACTTTTCGAGGTTTTACTGTATTTTTTTAAATTAATTTGTCCTCGAAAATAAAAAGTCCTGGGTGGCGAGACCCCCTAATCTATTCTCCCTAAGCATTCCCTCTCCCTAAGCGTGACGTCACTTCGGGGTACGGATTTGTTCGATTAAAAATTGGGCATAAAAAAATCTCGAATAAATTGAAATCAGGACATCAAGATTCAGCTTTTAAGTAAATGCTGAAATATCAGTGACCATACCCTACTAGACATTTTTTAATAGATGACATGTAGTACGGTCGTGGCCAATTTCTAAAGGAGTTAACCCAGCATTCGCCTAGAAATAACTTTGGGAAACCACGAAAACCAAAGTTAGGAAAACCGAGCCAGGAATCGAACCCGGGTCTCCCGAATGCAAAGCCTGAGCGTAAAACACTCAGCCAACTTTGCTCGGTGCCAGCTAGCTGTTCAGCGCTCATATCGTACAATGTACACCCATCATCATATAGGGGTACTCAGAATTTTTCAGGATCGTACTTCGTGAAATTATGTATGCGAAATCAGCATGCTGATTAGTTTAAAAGTCTCAGGGTTAACGCTGTTTACAAACTAAACAAAACCAAAGCATGCATTCCTTATGCACACGTGACTTCACCAACTACTAAACGTGTAACCCTTTTGCGGATTTTTAAGAAACAGTTCCTTAAAAATCCGCAAGAGGATCTGATTAGTAAAAGGGTCAATTGGTAAAACCTCTATCTGAGTACCCATAAAGAGTTTCAAATACATGCTTGTAACTCAAAAATGCCCGTCCATTAAAAACTGTTTTTCGGCAGCAACCAAGAGCAAATCACGATTTACGAACATGGAAGGGGTACTCAGAAAGAACCTTTAAGAATCGCTATTCGTAAAATTATGTATGCAAAATCAGCACCCTAATTGGTTAAAAAAAGGTTACTTAAGGTTATTACTGTTTATACAAACCAAAGAATGCATTTTTTTTGCACACGTGACTTCACCAAATATATACTAAACGTGAAATTAGTGAAGTTGCTGTCTGAGCACCCATAACAAAGCAATGACGCTATTTTCTCGAAGGTAGGCAAACACGCATAACACCAAAGCTTTAAGTAATTGCTCATTGGATTGTTTTTCAGGGATTTCTGAGTATACTCAATGAGGAATTTGAGTTCGTAAAACAGAGATAATGCGTCATTTTAGTTCGTAACTAAACATAAGTTGTTCAACGTTCGTAAAAATGTCGTTTTCGTAAATAGGATGTGCGTAATAACTCGAGTCGGTTATAATTAAATTTATAAACCATTTTGTCTTACGCATTTTTTCAAAACATTTCTCAAATTTAGCAAACATGCTCCAAGCATATTTGGCTTCGCATGTTTTACCCTCCATTATTTTTATGGCCTTTCGCCATTTTTAATGAAATAAGGAGCCGTGGTAAAGACATTATGGGGTTGGCCTTCGCCATTCGCGTCAACACCCAACTCCATAAAAACAACTTACGTGATCAATATTTGATCGGGGGTTTCTTCGAACAACAATAAATTCTCGATTATCCGAGAAGATTGGGAAAGGAATGTTTTCGGGTAAATCGCAACATGCGCCAAGAACTTAAAAATAGCTTGATTTTTATCGTCTCTATATCGAAAATGTAATTTTTTTTGAAATTATGTCTATAGGAAATGTTTTGTATTTGTACAATTAAAATATTTTTTATGTGTAGTTGTTTTTTACGTTTTGTTACAAATTGTTTTGTCATTGTACAGATATTTGGGTAAAAATCGTTGTCTTTTATTTAATACTAGCGGCAGCTAGTCCCGTCCTTTCTCGGGGGGAAAATTAAAGAAATCATAAACATTGACGTGGGTAATGGCGTCCTTTTTAAATTACCCCTGAGTCACACAAACGTCCTTTTCCAATGGTCTCTAAGACACAAACGTCATTTTTGAAACTGCCCATAAGTCACCCTTACGTCCATTTTGAATGGCCTCAAAACCACACACACGTCCTTTTAGAATGACCCCAAAACCACACATGTCCTTTTTTAACGGCCCCTAAGTCACAGGTAAGTTCTTTTTAAATGGTCCTAAGTCACACGGACGTCCTTTTTGAACAGCCCCTAAATCACACACACGCCTTTTTTAAACGGCCCCTAAATCACATACACTGTAAAAACATATTCTTACTTTCAGATGCTTTTTGTGTATTAAACCTATAAAAATAGGGATTTTTCATGAACTAAGTTATTTAAAGTGTCAAATTAGTTTAAAATTGTTGTTTTAAGTCGCCAAACCAGGCTAGAATGACGTCCGTTTTTTATTCTTCCTGTTGTTGACTTTTACTGTCTCAAAATAAGACCTTATCAACGTCATTTCTTTAATTTTGAATGGACCAGTTTATTTTGATAGGGGGTAAAACCTATGTTAAAAAGGGTAAACCCCGTTTTTCAACAGGAAAAAAACCCTGTTGTTTTATCATTAGTGGCAGTTGGTGCAGTTAGGCAGTTTTTCATATTTTGGTAAATATGTCTGGTGTTTAGAAGTATTTATATTGGGATTACTATATAAATGTATATACATTTACTGTTGTGGATACTGCAAACATTCCAAAATGTACCTGCAAGAATCCAAAATCCAAAATAACTTCAACATAGACATAGGATAAAAATACCAAGAATCAACTCATGGAGACTGGATACCAGCAATTCTTATTATTGTAAGAAATTGGATGTGGAGATTTATGTAAGTTTATTATCTAAATTTTTAACTAGTCAAAAATATTGATGTTAATCATTGTAAAAATGGTGTAAACTTGTGGATAAAGTAAGTACCATTTTATATCAACTGGGCACAATTATACATGTAGAAGTGTACATGCTGATGCATTTCATTGCCTAAACTTTTAACTAACGATATTACATTTTTCGAACCATAATCTGTAAGTAATTTCTATTTCTTCTGCTGCCATTGTAAAACCAGTAAAATCTTAACACTGTACCTAAATGCATAAATATGCCCAGAAAACGTTTTGTGAAAAACGTGATTAGAGTTTTTCCATCCATTTATACTTAAATGACTGTAACTGAGATACTTTTGCTTTCTTGGCAATTATTAAATTCGTCTAAAACTGTGAAAAATATGCTAACAAAGTGTTTAACATTTCTTTCAGGTAAATGCCGAATTTTCTAATTATATGCTGGCAAACTGCAGTTTATGAACCAACTAGATGTTGCTCTTCCCACAATGTGTTTACCTTTTACACATTTTTCTATCAAGGAAAACTAAGTTACATTTCAGCTTTAAATCCAAGCTAATTTCATCTAGTTGATTGGGAAATCATCACCACTAGCTGTCATCACTCAGCTAGCATGGACGTTTTGTTTTGCATTATTCAACATTTTGACTGCATTTATTTTACGTTGAGATTATAATTCATTTAATCACCATGCTTGTCATATGATTTTTTTCAATAAAACAAATTTTTTAGTTTAAAATTAACGTCATAATTTCAAATTAATTTACTGCTTTTTCTAGGTTTTTTAAAGTAGATCCTGGGATTACAACTTTAATTTTGAGAATTGGACATATGGTTAGTTTTGTGTCACTTATTTTTATTTATTTTCTGACTTATAAGTGCTTTAAATAACATCTTAATAAAATTACACCACAGAAATTGCCTAAATTATAAATAGAAATATTTTCAGAAATAATGTTGATTTACGATGCACATGGTGATGGTATATATGAACAATATATACCCTACACTCATATATACTATCCCCATGTGCATCATAAATTTGAATAATTTCGGAAAATATTTCTATTTATACTTAAGGCAATATCTATGGTGTAATTTTATTAAGATGTTGTAGGTGTCTATATAAAGCAATTTTTAGATACTATAAATGACTTTTCTTTATACAAATTTAGTCACATTTGCAGCTAATTTTTAAGGCAGAAAATTTGATTCTTTAAAGGTCTTGAAATAGTCTACAATACATTTACTTTATAAAAGCCTAAAATTAAGTCAGGAATTTTTTACAGTGTATAAACGTCCTTTTTGAATGACCCTTAAACCAAACACACGACCTTGCCCACAAACACGACCACATGTTTTCTTCTTTATATATCAGATTATTATATTATTGGAAATATATTATTTTACGCATAAATTATTTGATTCATTTAATAACTTATATACTTATATAATAATTTATTACAAGTGAAGTAAAATAAAGTCAAAGTAATGTTTCTTTGAATTTATTGTTATGCAATAGCAAATTTATTATTATCATTCATTAAGTTAATGTTCACCGAGCGAGATGGCTCTCAGGTTAGTGCCTCAATCTCGAATTCGGGAGACCCGGGATCAAGTCCCGGCTCGGCTGTCCTAACTTTGGTTTTCGTGGTTTTCCAAAAGTTGCTTCTATAAGCGGATGCTGGGGCGGTACATATAAAAATCGGCCACGACCGTTTCTTGTCCTTTACTACCAAACAATGTATTCTTGCGATCTTTCTTATTCCTTACTGATAGTTAATATTCACAAAATCTCAATTTTATGAATATTTACAAAAATTAACAATTATGTATTCAGGTATTTTTTACTTTATTTATATACTAAATACGATAATTTCGTAAAAAATTCTCAAAAAAAATATGAAACGACTAATTGAAATACAAAAAAATAAACAATATTCATATACATGTACTTTATTCGTAACAAATTAATGATTATAATTTTTATTTGCAATTCTAACGGACCTTATGCAAATTTCGTCAGCATATATATATATTACGTGATCATTTATTCCATTTCGAAAATTCGATATACTGTATACAGTTTCAATGTTTTTTCAGGATTACCATTTGTATTTTATCCAATTATTTTTAGTTTCGTGATTTTTTTGTAAAGATAAAAATCGTCAATTTCATACTTAATTAAAAATTTCTTTTGATCCTTTGGTTAAAAAATTATTTAAAATAACTAACGTCTTTTAGAGCAATTTAATCAAATATTTCCCCTAAATGTTTTTGAGTTTGAAATTGGATCGGTATTTATAGCGTATTTCTTCTTTTGGTAATTGTTTTCGGGTTTCAGTTAATTGCAATACAGTATTAAAACCAGGAAAAGTTACCACCTGTTTATGTTGACCACGTTTTAGTGTATTGTTTTTTCTAGTGTACAATTTTTTCATAAAAAATCTCCGTGTAGTGACCACCTGTCTATTGTATACAGTGACCAGTGTGTGTTGCATTTTTTTGCTATTTTTTACATTGCCGATGTTTTTTATAGAGTGACCAGATAATGGATGTGTCACGTTACATCTTGCTTTAACCCTAGTGGTTCTCAAATAATTCTTTTAATCATGTAATTCAGATTGAAAAAATCACTGAAAACATATAAAAAGCAAAAAGCATTTAAAACAAGAAAAACTTCATAAGTTTTTCTTAAAAAAACCAAATGTGTAATAAAGCAATAAACATATACTTTATGTAAAGCACAAGGACATGATGATTCTGTACTTTAGCTTTTGAGATTTTTTACTACATGTACAGTATTACAGTCTACACGTACAAGTACAGTGTGCGTGTTCATTTTAATTTAATGCAAGCATTCTTTGTAAAAGTAACCACCTGTGTACAGTGACCAACAAAGCATTTATTTGGTGGTCACTCTTACCAGGTTTTACTGTACAAGAATTTTAATACATATCTGATGTAATACAATATTTTTTATTATTGAAAATATATTATTTTATATAAAAATTACTTGATTCATTTATTATACTTTATTTTTATGATTATATAATAATTCACTTTAAGTCAAGTAAAATAAAGTCGAAGTAAAATGTTTCTTTATATTTATTTGTATGTAATTGAAAACTGATTATTATCATAAATTAAGTCGATATTCACCGAGCAAGATGGGTCAGTGGTTAGTGCCTCAATCTCGCATTCGGGAGACCCGGGATCGAATCGCGGCTCGGCTGTCTTGACTTTGGTTTTCTTGGTTTCTCAAAGTTGCTTCTATAGGCGAATGCTGGGGCAGTCCATCTAAAAAAACCAGCCACAACCGTTTCTTGTCCTTTAATTTAGTACCAAACAATTTGGGCTTTAAAAATTTCAGCGTTGAGGTATGAATATAATTTACATACATCAAAGTTGTCTGCGGAATTGTCAATGTTCACAAAATTTTAGTTTTATGAATATTTATACCACATACGATAACACTTAAAGTCTCGCAAAAAAATTATGAAGCATCAAATTAGAAGAAAAAATCAAACAATATTCATATACTTTATATACAGTATACGTAACAATTTTATAATTATAATTTATAGTTGCAATTATAATAAATCTTATGCAGATTTTGTGATCATTCATTCCACTGGCTAAAATTCGATTTCTTCTTAATACTGTATATATATACTGTAAAGATTTTCAGTGTTTTTTAGGATTACCATTGGTAATTTTTTTCAATTATTTGTACAGGGTACGGATTTTTTGTGTGATAAAAATCGTCAATTTCATGCTCAATAAGAAAATTCTGTTCATCCTTTGGTTAAAAACGTATTTAAAAAACTAACGTCTTTCAGAACAATTTAATGAAATATTTCCCCTTATATTTTTCAGTTTGAAATTGGATCGGTATTTATAGCGTTTTTTTCTTTGGTCAATTGTTTTCCGCTTTCAGTAGATAGTAAAGTAAAACCTGGAAAATTGACCACATTTGAATGGTGACCACCTATTTATGTTAACCACGTTTTAGTGTATTGTTTTTTATAGTGTTTTTTTTTAAAAAAAACATTCTCCTTATAGTGACCACCTGTCTATTATGTACAGTGACCAGTGTGTGTTGTCTTTCTCGCATTTTTTACATTGACAATGTACCTTATTAAGTAGACCATATAACAGATGAGTCTCCTTACATACTGCTTTAACCCTAGTGAATCTCAGATAATTCAGCCAAACATGTTTTTCATATCAAAAAATCACATAAAACATGATCATATATAGAAGCATGCAAAAAGCATATAAAATGAAGACAACTTGATAATTTTTTTCTTAAAAAAAAAGCAAATGTGTAATAAGGCAATAAATATACTGCATGTAATGCTCATGGACATGATGATTTTGTACTTTTTTAGGTTTTGTGGTTTTTTACTACATGTATTACAGTCTACACGTACAAGTACAATATAGTGTACTATATTGTACTATATTACTATACATATATATATATATATACAATATGTATAGTGACCATAATAGCATTTTTTTGGTGGTACTCTTAACAGATGGTACTGTATGTGTACTCGATATAATATTTTCTCCTGTTTTAATTTCTTTCAGTATACGAAAAAATCCTTGAGCTCCTCCTCAGCGATTTGAGATGAAGAATTCGTGACTTTTTTATCAGATATAAAAATGATAAATTTGGGATAAAGGTATATATAATTTCGGAGGACGTGACTAACCTCCTTTGGGAGAGATTCATTACATTTCTCGTTTATTGATTAGGGACTATACGTTAGATAAGCTCGACGAAAGAGAAATCCGATAACCTCTTCTTCCAAGAGATGCACCATGAGTGCAAATGCTAAAATGCTAGAATCTGCGACATCGCAGTTTGGCATCGATTTTATCCGAATATAGCAGCATCGCGTTTCTAGGTTTCCTAGAGCAAAATATTTCAAGGTTGTTGAACTTGTTTTGGAAGAAGATAAAAGCGATTACTCGTTTGACTTCATGCACTTAAACAACGGAACAAAAAAACAACATCAATAGGTTGTTTAGTGACTAACTGCGAAACTACTTGATGTAGAATAGTGCATGTCGTAAGTAAGTAGTTTTATCAAATTTTAAGGTTCTATCGAAAGGAAAAAATCAATCGTAACAATTCTCTGAACTCGGGAAAGAGGAATTTCTACAAATTGGCTGAATTTCGGAACTTCAAAGTTGGCCAGATGCGGGGATGGGTGAATAAAAATTGCATTTACAGCCAAAATTAACATGATTTGACTCAAAATGGATTGATTAAATTTAAGTTTAGTTGAATTGTAGTAAATTAATGTAAATTGACAATTTTAAAGTCCAAAATATGTTTGTGTCGTTATAGATTTTTTGAGAATCCCTACAAGTTTTTAAAACGCGAGCATAGTACCCCCAGACCGGGAAATCCTGGAAATGTCTGCAAAGTCAACAAGAATGAATTATTTTGAAAAGTCAGGGAAATTTAACGTAATCATGTTGTTGCGATTCAAAATTAAGGCTTCAACGTGGTTAGCCCAGGGCTCATTTTCCAAGTAAAAATTTGCAAAATTTTCCACGTTTTTTGAGGACAAAATTGAGAAATTTCCAACGTTTTCCTTTAGTGGAAATTTTCAACATTTTCTAAATTCAAACTTCTTAAGTTCAACTAAGGGCTCATTTTCCAAGTATAAATTTGCAAAATTTTCCACGTTTTCCGAGTAAAAATTTTCCACATTTTCCTAATTCAAAATTTCTTCAGCTCAGGGCCCATTTTCAAGGTAAAAATTTGCAAAATTGTCCACGTTTTTCGAGTACAAATTTTTAAAATTTCCCACCTTTTCCGAGAATACAACTTTTCAACATTTTCCGAATTTAAAATTGTCAAATTTTCAACATTTCTTCATGCAAATTGTTCAATTTTTTTTATTTCCTATCTTAATATTTAAAATTGTCATTAATAAATTTTGCCTAATATTTTCCTGTATCGATTTTGATAAATATGTCAATTTTATACATTGTCATTAGTCAGGAATTTTTTTTTTAAACGTGTAAAAGTCAGGGAAGTTTTAATATAAATTTCTGGGGTAACCCTGGTACGTTTACAACATTAAGTGTATAATTGTCATTGGTCAGGGAATTTTTTTAAAACCTTGAGAAAAGTCAGGCAAGTTGAAACGTAATAACATAAATCGTTTCGTGTCACATTTCCCCGATTTTCCAGAGGTTCTTTATCCAAACCTCTCCGGATAATCGGTATTGTGCATCAACTGTGTTCGGGGGCTAATCAAAGCCAGATTTAACCCCTGATTAGCGTAATCGAAGCTCGTTGCAGCTAGACCTCAATCAGGATTTCCTATTTCGAGCACTCGTATAATTGCGCTCGATTCTGGCAACTATAGCTTCGTGTTTATTCGCTATATATGGAAAAAAATCGATAAAATCGATTTTGGCAAGTGTAAAATAGTAAATACTGCGATATAGCCTATGGATTTGAAGAATTTCGGATATATTTATTCGTCTGCGATTGTGATCCGTTTAACGACGCGGAATCGTCGTGTCCCATTTCCATATTGGGTTTTAATGGACTATTGACAGGGCAACCTCCGTAGTTGGGCGCCCAAGGGACCGACGTCGATTCCTGGCTCGATAACACTTGAAAAATATGGGCGGAAGTCATAATTAGGACGGCTTTATGTTCAAGTCCTCCGTGATGTCCTCGATAATCCAAAAAATAGCGGAAAATCTGGTCCCAAAGACCATTTGGACAGGGGCCAAAACGCCCAATAGGAGAGGTGCCCAACATCGGAGGTCGTTGGTGTTTTAACGTCGTGAACAAACGTTGATTTTGGCAGCCAAACGCGCCTGGAGGCAAAATTTAATTAGATTAAAAATAAATTGTGTATACGAGCCGAATAAACTCAGAATGCATCCGTGTTTTAATGTTTATGGTTCATGATGATATCAAAATTCAAAATGATTTTAATTGTTGTTGGATGAACGCGCCAACCATCACGTGTCATGATATGACACGTTAACACAACAGACATTATTCAGGAAAAAAATTAAAATTTGAAACTAGAAATGGTGCTAATTGATTTATAGTGCTCCATGAATGTCCCGACATGTGTTCCCAGTAATAAATAACGATTACAGACAATCAATGCAGCCCCTCTTAACAAACATAATTGATTCCAACAGAGTTACTCGTAAATTGAATGTTCGCATCTTGAATATTGTTTTCCCATAAGTAATCATGTAAAAATACAGCAATACCTGGAAAAGTGCATGACCACCTTTGAACGGTGATCACCTGCCTATGTGAACCACTTTTTAGTGGTTTTTGTTTTCTAGGGTATACATTTCCTTTATAAAAATTCTCCGTATATTGACCACCTGCCTATCGTGTAAATTGACCAGTGTGTCGTTTTTTTTGCAATTTTTTAACATTGCGAATGTACCTTAAAAAGTGACCAGATAACGAATGAGCCACGTTACATCCTGCTTTAACCCTAGTGGCTCTCAAATAATTCAGCTAATCGTGTAATTCGGATCGAAAAAATCACTGAAAACATGAGCAAAAGAAGCCAAGGCTTTCAAAACGAGGAAAACTGGATCAATTTTTCTTTGAAAAAACAACCAAATGTGTAATAAGGCAATAAATATTCTGTATGTATCGACATGATGATTCTGTACTTTTTGATTTTGTTGTTTTTACTATTTTTTGTTTTGTCCTTTTAGTTTAATTCAGGCATTATTTGTATAGTGACCAGCTGGGCACAGTGACAAACATAGCATTTTTTGGTGGTCACTCTTAACAGGTTTTACTGTAGGCTAATTCGTTCCTACCCTGTATAATTTTAAATATGGTTTTCCCAAATAATTTGTTCCTATATCCTGTCCAAACTGGTGTTTTAAAACATTTTCTAGATATCACTGGACAATTGTAGTTGAGCAGAGTTGTCTCCTTCTAGCCATAATAAACTTGTTTTCAATACAGTAGGCCCTGCTTAATGTGACCACTGATAATGTTATCATCCATTTATTGTTATTAGAATCGCCGAGTCTTAAAAACTCATATACAAATACAGGAAAACCTGGTAAGAGTGACCACCAAAAAAATGCAATGTTGGTCACTGCACACAGGTGGTCACTATAAAAATGATGCTTGAATTAAATTAAAATGAACAAGCACACTGTACTTGTACATATAGACTGTATTAAATGTATTAAAAAACCGCAAAGCCGAAAAGGTACAGAATCATCATGTCCATCTGCATTACATTTTGCTTTACATTACACGTTTGTTTTTTTAAGAAAAAATTATCAAATTTTCCTAGTTTTAAATGCTTTTTGCTTCTTATGATCATGTTTTTGGAATTTTTTTCGATCTGAATAACATGATTGGCTAAATTATTTGAGAACCACTGAGGTTAAAGAAGGATGTTAAGGATCTGTTATATGGACAGTTTATAAGGTTCATTGACAGAGAAAAAATTGAAAAAAAGAAACACACATTGGTCACTGTACATAATAGACAGGTGGCCACTATACGGAGAATTTTTATGAAAGAAATGCACACTATAAAAAAGGCAATACACTAAAACGCGGTCAACATAAACAGGTGGTCACCATGCAAATGTGGTCACTTTTCCAGGTTTTACTGTATACTACAATTTACTGAAAACCGAAAACAATCGTCTAAAGAAAAAAATGCTGTAAATACCGATCCCATTTCAAACTCAAAAACATAAGGCGAAATATTTCATTAAATTATTCTGAAAGACATTAGTTTTTTTAAATACTTTTTTAACCAAAGCATCAGAAAGATTTTTTTAATTGAGAATGAAATTGACGATTTCTGTCACACAAAAAATTGAGAAACTGTAAAAATAATTGGAAAAATACAAATGGTAATCTTGAAAAACATTAAAAATCTAAACGGTATATTCGAAGATTATATGCACGATTGCGAATATAAATTATAATTATAAGTATGTTACTCATAAAGTGGGAAACATATTTGCTTGATAATAATTTTGATTGGCATTAAATGACAAGAAACGGTCGTGGCCGATTTTTTAGATGAACTGTCCCAGCATTCGCCTAGTAACTACTTTGGGAAACCACGAAAACCAAAGTCAGGACAGCCGAGCCAGGATTCGCTCTCGGGAGTCCCGCATGCGAGATTGAGGCACTAACCACTGAGCCATCTCGCACGGTGATTATTGGCTTAATGTATGATAATAATAAGTTTTTAATTACATAACAATAAATATAAAAAAAACATTAATATGAATTATTATTATATTCAATCAGTTCAACTCAGTACCCTACAGTCAGCAATTACAGTGTAAATGCCATATGGTAAAGGGCTCGAAAAATCACTGAAAAAATGTCAGATCGTAAGAAGCAAAAAGCATTTAAAACAACGAAAAGTTGATAATTTGGTATTTAAAAAAAGCAAATGTGTAATGAGCAGTCTGGTAATAAGGCGATAAATATACTGTATGTACAATGCACATGGAAATGATGGTTCGGTCCTTTTGGTTGTGTGATTTTTTACTACATGTATTACAGTCTATACATGTACAAGTACAGTGTTCATGTTAATTTTAATTTAATTCAGACGTTCTTTGTATAGTGACCACCTAATGTGACCAACGTAGCATTTTTTGGTGTTAATTTTAACAGGTTTTACTGTAGGGGAGCGAGGGGTAATGGGGCCATGTGAGGTAATGGGGCCATGCCTGTTTTAGAAAATATTGCTTGGAATATCATTAATTTGATAGTAGTATACCTTAATTAGTGATCTATATGGGCATGAAAATCACATGACAATTAGATTCAAACAGGGTAAAGGAAGGAGTTAGTAACATTGTTTTTGTTTTTGCCACTTTTTTCTAACCAAATAGGATTCAATTTATGATAAGTAATAATGCGTTTTAATAGGTTTGTGAAACATTTTCATATTGCCAGTAAGGAGTATAGTCTGGACTACTACACTTAACGAAATTTAATTATTTCGAATAATTGGGGAGAAATAATTGTTTTCTTACTGTGTACAATTTGGGGTAATCAAGCCTTTAGCTCAATTATCATTATAGAAAAAAAATTGCATTTTTTTCTGAATTTTTTTGTTTACTTTTTTAATATGCTGTAGCCTACATTGTTTTTACGTAAAATACAAATTAAACATGAATATATTTCTACTTTTTCGCTAAAGATAAGGCGAATATATAACCGAAAAACCAAAAAATCATCTTGGAGCAAAGAAATTTTTCAAAGTTTCATTAATGCTGTTGG